>CAODLS012566120.1:0-11762 GCA_948243855.1 Flueggea neowawraea
ACAAAAATATATCGATAGATATATTGGAAGCAAATCGAAATGTGGTACTGCGGGGATACCAAATGCAAATGCGAACTCTCGAAAGATCACAAAAATCCATATCGAATGATAATCTATCACTCTGGATCCAAAATTCAAAATATACATAAAATTACAGTTTGATCCCCGATCAGTGTAAAATTATGCTTTAGTTCTTGAGACTTGTCAAATTATAAAATAGCCCTCAAACTATTCTAGGATAGCTAACTATCTTTTCCCAATAGTCAGAATCTCCAAATAAGTCCCCAAACTCTAAGAAATTGTAAATATGCAAAATTACAAAATTGGTCCCTTAGGACCACATCTTACTCAAGTAACACCAATGCTTACTTGAATAAGAGACCTCTCATCTTACTCGAGTAAGCCATACTGGTTACTCAAGTAATACAAACCTCTTCTCACTCGAGTAAGCCATTTTGCTCACTCGAGTGAGACCATTCTCCAATTACTCGAGTAACACACAACTCAGAAAATCGAAGAATTCATCTAACATGAAATAATCGACCGAATTGGTGTCAAACAACCACATTGACTCTAATCAAAGCCTTGAACACGAATCTAGGGTCGAATCCACCAAAACAACACGGAATCACCCTAGATCGACTAAAAATGAAGCTGACCCTAACTAAACCAATGTCTCATCAAATATGATCATTCAAAGCTTGAATCATGTTCCCTTAACCTCAAACAACCATGATCTAACAATCCTAAACATCCATTAACTCAGAATCATCCCAAAAATGCAAACGCATTTACAAACTCGGCCTAAAGCATGAATCTAAATTTAAAAGCATGAAATGGATGAAATGAAGAGATTAGATATGTAATCTTACCTCTAGGAACAAATTGGGAACAATGGGAAGCAATGGGAACACGTTTCACACCAATTTGAATGAGAGAGAGATGAGAATGAAGTGAGAGAGACGAAAGAATCGGGTGGGGGTATTTATAGACCCCTGCCCAAAGCAACATCATCACTCGAGTGACATGCCTTCATCACTCTAGTGACACACCTCTTACTCAAGTAACACATCTTGTTACTCGATTAACACTTTTTCAAGTGTTCTTCGTGTTCATCCGAGAACACGACTTGCTCGAGTAACACACATGGCTTAATCAAGTAATCCACACCCTATATTACTCGAGTAACACATAATCTTTTACTCTAGTAATCCATGGTCTAACTCACTCGAGTAACCCCTCTCACAATCATTAATCATCAACTCAACACTCACATCGATCAAGATCAAAACGGGACTGAGCGAAAGACTACAGAGAACATTACTGGAATCTGACAGGGTATTACACTTAGCAAATGTCTCTCTTTATAGCCACTCTTAGAAATATAGTTGTTGGAAGCCTCGAAGTAGTCGTTGTGAGAGAGTGGAAAATTTTGATTTTATTGACTCCACTGCCTTCTACATGCACTATTGTTCGTGCTACGTGTTGATAGTCATCTACGTGTTTTATGGCATGATCTGCGTGAGTTGTTCTTCATTCTAGAATATCTAATTTCACCCGGACTTTCATTAACGCGTTTTGATCAATAAGGTGCTTTGTCGTTCTGCCCTGATTTCTTTGAAGTGCTTTATTGATCAATAAAGTGGTTTGTCGTTGCCCAAAATTTCATTAAAGAGTCTTAATGAATCATTAAGGTGCGTTGTCGTTTCCCAAACTGTCATTAAAGTGCCTTAATGAATCATTAAGGTGTGTTGTCGTTTTCAAAGTTCACTCTTTTAATTCTGACATCATCTTGTATGAGAAATATTCAAATTTGAAATCTCGAGGAGCGTCTCAACTTTGTCATCATCTGAAGCTTATCAACGTGTGTTGCTATCCATCTACGTGTCTTAAGCTTCTCATTAAAAGTTTGCATCTTTAATCCATCTACGCAACAATGCTTAGATCATTCAACAACTTACACCTCATCTACATGCTTTGCTAAATCATCTACGTGCTTTGTTGAATCATCTACGTGCTTAGATCAATGTATGGCACTTATGCTTCTTGGCTCAACACGTTTGCATGCTCAGATGCCAATTTTGCATGCATTAATGTGCTTTAATGATCAATAAGGTGTTTTGATCTTCATTAATGTGCTTTAATGAATTGTTAAGGTGCTTTATCGATAAATATCAGCAAATCAATTTTGCAACTTTTTCATAGATGTTTTGCATTCATCATCATCAAAACGAACTCAACAATCTCCCCCTTTTTTATGATGACAAAACATTCATGAATTTGAACATTTGTTCATCAATAACAAATAATTTGATCAAGGATTTTACTCCTTGTCACTTGATTAGTTCAACACAATAATAAGCATAATGTTCAAAGCAAGAATAATAATGATAAAGCAAATCAAGCACACTTCTCCAAAAAAAAAATTATGTGCACTTCTCCCCCTTTTTGTATCATAAAAAAGGACATGAAAAATCAATATTTTCCCCCAATCAATCAAAGAAATCAATAAGCACAAATATAGCTCCCTCTAAGCAAATGTATTTTTCAAATAAGTGATTTTGGAATTAAAACTCCCTTTTTTTTGTTTCAAAAACATGCATATCAGTAAAAATAAATCTCCCTCTTTAAAAAACAAAAGTTCAATGTATGCTAATTGTAAAACATGTGATGCACACAACTCAAATATGCAAGGATACTAATTGTAAAATACTCAAAATGCATATTTACTCAATAAATTAAGAACGAGTTTGAGTTTAAGTTAAGGGTACCGCATTTGCATGGATTGTCAAGCAAATTCCTCCAACTTCATCATCATCACTAGAACTTGAAAAATCATCAAAGAATCTTCTTTTTCCTCCTTTTGCTACACTTCTTCAAATAAAGGCAATTTGGATTGACATTACCCGATTGATTGCACTCAAAGCAAATGAGTTTGCTCTTCTTCTAGTTTGCCTCCTTTGCATATCTTTCTTTGAAAAGAAATTTGCAGAATCTGTTTATGAGGTACTCTACATCATCAAGATCAATCTCTTCATCATCATCCTCACTTGAGCTTTCAATGTATTTTGATTCATTGAATGCAATTCCTAAATCCTTCTTCTTCTTCTTCTTGCCTTCCATCTCTTCATCCTCTTCCATACTCATTTCATGTGTGAGTAAAGGTTCAAGTAATTCTTCCAAAAGCAACGAATTTAGATCATTGGCTTCTAGGATGACATCTTTCTTAGAATATCATAATTTAGGTAAAGACATAAGAATCTTCCTCACAATCTCAGAATTTGTATATAATTTTTCAAGAGATTTGAGATCATTGAGGATGTTATTGAAGCGATCAAACATAATCTTAAAAAACTAAGAAAAAAGAATTTTCTGATTTTTCATACAAAAAATCTGCTTTCTGTATGGAAAGACGAAAAAATGAAAGTGCATTATTTTTGTAATTGAATTTTCAAATGGGGTTGTTTTTGTGAGTGGCTCGTGAAATATTTAGTCAGTAGTGGTAAAGCTCTTTCCAAATTTGATTACCCCTAAAAATAAACTAAAAAAAAATACACCGAGAAGGCAAAGTTTTGCGAGAAGACAACAATGGAGATTTCTTGAGCTTTCTATTACTTGGAGAAGGGCAAACGAAATCTCTTGTCCTCGTTTAAGTTTCTTGTCGAGAAAACATTGCATGGTAGAGATAGTTGGTGAAACCATTGCTCGTGTCGCTGCCTCTGAAACTAACAAAGACATTGTGCTTCCATCCGATAATGGCGTCAGATGAAGAAGCCATTTTCAGATTTTGAGTGTGGATTAATCAGTGTCACACACAATTGCAGATACATGATTCTTGAAATATAATGTCAACTCAACACAGCAGTTTCTACGAAATGGAGTGTTTGTTAATTTATATAGCTTTGTTTTCATAATCTGACGATGTCTCCAATGAACATAAAACAAAATTTGCAATGTTTAATGCTTGAAAGAGCAATTTCCTATGATCAGTTTTTTGTTCTCAAACTACTTCTATCTTTTAAAACAAAATTATTTGAGAGTACAATTCAAGTTTATCCATTCAACAAGGCTTTTCCTTGATAAAATAAGGATATAATCATTTGTCGTCCCTAAGGTATAGTGCAATATCTTTTGCGGTGCCTGAGTTTTGAAAAGCTAAGGACCGTAGCTGAGCTTTTAAGGGACTGCAAAGGAGTTTTTTAGGGACCATAAATAAGCTTTTCAAGGATCTTAGGAGTATAATGGAGATTTTTTAAATTTCAGAGACCAGAGAGAATATTACACTATACCTTAGAAACGACAAATGATTTACCTAAAAACAATTATTTTTAGTACATCCAGTTTGTATATTCCATAAAGAAAACTTTACAAAAAAATCACCTTAAAAGATCATATTAATCCTTCTATTTTTTTTACCTTCCAATCCACTAAAATCTTACAAAAAAAAGGAAACAAGAAGCCAAACATTTGAAGTGGCTCCATGAAGCTAGAAAGAGTTTAAACGGCTTCTGCAGTTTATGCACCATAATTGTGTGTGCCAACTTGAAATAAAATTAATTGATTTTTCCTTATCTTTTTGAAATCAAATAGGTTTGAACTTATATTAAATCATGACAAAGAGAATTAACAATAGACAATGCGAGGGTGTATAACCCAAACATGAAAACCTGTCATAGAAACAACCGCCTGAGTTATATTATGAGTAACCGAATTCGTAGATCTCTTAATGAAAGCAAATAATAATGACCTAATCTTTGATCAACACCCCAAAACTGAACTGATCAACCAATGGCAGCCGAAGTGATTTGCCCTCATTTAGTACGACTCGAAAGGTAAATAATGAATTCGCATTGAATAGTTTCCACATCTTTGCGTCGATGTCACACCAGTCAACAACGAAAAAACAGTAAGAAGAAGGAAAATGTTTACCTTCGAACAAATATTGATAAAAAAAATGTTTTTGATCAGGATGACCCCACTCCACTAATTCCCACTATCTTCTTGGTCCTTCTTTGATAAATTGAAGAGATGGTAAGGGAACAGAGATTGACACATTCTTTAGCTCTAAGCAATCATATATGACAATATATTGGATAGTTCGCGCTTGATGTCTTCGCTACATATGCGCTTAAATTCAGAATTGAACTGGAAACTGTTGCTGCTGTAGTTTTCTTCTGCAGATATTATCTCCTCCAGTTCTTTACATTTCTTTCAGCTATTTTTTATTAATAGACTAATTCACAAGACAGTGGTTTAGCAAATAGCTGGCAAAAGCTAGAGTTGACTACCATCCTTTTGCCTTTTATCTCCTTGTGTACTTTTAAAGGTAGAGATCATCTACTTATATTGAACTAAATTCTTAAAGTTGGTAAGATCGGAACAAATAAATTCATCAAAAAAAAATTAATGTTTTGGTAAGAACTAATGTTAGAATATGTGGGCCAAATTTGTGCTTATTTTATTTCACTTCACATATGCCTTTATATAGGCATAGAATACAATTAACAATGAGAGATTAACTCTACATATCAATAGATGACATAAAAAAAGCCTAAAAATCTATAATTTAACTAACTAAAAACTAAGACTATAGACCAAGTCTACAACTTTGAATCAATTCTCCAACATTCTCTCTTGATTCAAAGTTGCCAAAAATTCATAAAAGTATGGACCATATCTCCTTACAATTTTTCAAGTTTGAGACACATCTGCTACATAATGCACTTCTCATCACAACACTTGTTTGTCGCTGTACTTTGTCACCAATCTTCAATTGCTGGAGTACTTCTTTCCAAAAGCTCAATTCGGTGGAGCACTTTCTCTCCAAAAGCTCAATTTGGTTCCATGGAGAGAGTGCACTTCTCACCGTCTAGCTAAAAAAGTGTTTCATGTTCAACAACTTGCAATGTATCTCTCAATCTCTACCACTCTCCTTTTTTTTTCCTTCTTCATGGTGAAACCTCTCTTGATCACTCATAAGTCTCTCAAGAAGAGAGATCTGATACCACTGTTAGAATATGTGGGCTAAATTTCTGCTTATTTTTATTTCACTTCACATGTCTTTATATAGGCATGGAATACAATTAACAATGAGAGATTAACTCTACATATCAATAGATGACATAGAAAGGTAAGCCTAAAAATATGTAATTTAACTAACTAAAGACTAAGACTATAGACCAAATCCATAACTTTGAATCAATTCTCCAACAACTAAACTATTGAATTAATTTTAATAAGTAAATATCTACTCTTAAAAGTACACAAACATTGCCAAAAAAAAGTATATAAGAAAATAAAAGACAAAAAGACCTTAGTCTTCCCCGGAAAAAGTTCACTACTCAAAGCTCAAAGTGCTTTTACCGTGCTAGAATCTACTAGAATTCTAATTCAGTTATGTAGTCCAATCATATAGGTAACAGAATTCTCTCTAATAAATAAAGTTTACAACGAAATCAACAAAAGAACAAGTACAATGGATATGATGATTTCCCTCTCCTCACAGTGAATCCCGTGCAGCTATGCAACAAGTGATGGCATCTGCAAGTGAAGATATGCCAAGTTCCAAGCCAGATTTTATAGTGCTGAAAATTACAAAACATCATCGACTAAGAAGGCAACTATTAACTGTTGTAGAAGAACAATTGTCAAAAGTTGTGTTTTTTAGTACTGGGAAAGCACCAATATAAAGTCTCTGACTCCCCAAGCCTCCAGGTTCTTCCTCATCTTTTTTATGGTACATCTAATCCTTGGAATTGGAAATGACATTAGAACAAAGTTTTGGTAATTTTCCAGCAGCTGGAAACTCCACTATGCCTCTTCCAAAGAGATTGAGATACCTAAGATTTGAAAATATTCCCAAACCTTCTGGCCGTTTCATAATTTCCATATAATATAGATCCAACAACTCCATGGACTTGAGATTTGCTGATGTTAGTATAGCGAGGAATCAAGGATAAACACCACAGTGAGCTCTTCTACCCTCTCAATTTCTGAATTTCAGTAACAGAAAGATCCTTGCAACTGGTAAAAAAAAAAACTAATTTCCAATTTGAGGATAATAGTAGAGTTGAAAGATTGGGACACGATGGCGGAAACTTAAATGAAATTTCGTTGATCACATTTTCCACCAACGAAACTCCTCTAAATGCAAATGAAGTACGTTCACTAGTTTTAACAATTTTATCCGTAAAAAATTGTAATATTTATTTTAATGGAGATCGTGGACGTGATTTTATTAAGGAACCGAACCACATTAAAAATTTCTTTTGCTCTCTTTTTTTTTCTGTTATTTGTTTTCTTGGGTGGATGTGTTTGTGTGTTTAAGTCCAATAAATAGTAACAGAGTGGAAGGCTTCCTCTACGGAGGAGAATAGAGACAGAGCAGGAAGAGTAGAAGCAAGTGAAGATATGCCTAGTTCCAAGCCAGATATTTCATAGTGCTGAAAATTACAAAACATCAATCTACAAAGAAGGCAACTATTAACAGTTGTTGAAGAAAAATTGACAAGATTAATCACATTTTCCACCAATGGAACTCCTCTAGATGCAAGTGAAGTACATTCACTAGGGATGAACATGAATTAAATCAGCGAACGAAACTGAACTGAGTTATTTTAGTTTCCTCAAGTCTTTTTTCTTTTTATAGTATGAATAATAATTTGAAATCATGCCTAAGATCGATGAACAAAAATCGTCATCAACAAGTATGGTTGGTTCTTGTAATAACAGGGATATACAAATTAGAGCTCAACTAACAGCAACAGAATCATCAACCGAAAGACATCATCAGAATTGAGATCTGAATTATAACCAACATTTACATGTCCCATACAGAAAACTAAGAACATCAAAAAGAAAATTAAACATCACATAGCAAAGTTTTGCCTAAAACTATATTCAACAACTCGATCACTTGAGGAAAACTGCAAGAGAATTTTTCTGATCAGGCTGACCCCACTTCAATGATTCCCACAATTCTCTAAGTTCTGCTTCGACTGCTTCAAGTGAAGGTAGGGGAAGACAGATTTGTATGTTCTGTAGCTCCTCGCAGTACATTATCCTTGCACTTGATTTGTCCACTACAAATGCTTTTCAGTTTTGGTAACCCTTCCAATCCCAAATGTCTTAAATTTGGGAGACTTAATGGAACACTGTGTGAGTTTTCTTCGGCCGATGTTAACTCCTCCAATTCTAGACAATGTATTACTCGAAATTTTACCAAGGTTTTGAGGTTGGAGAGCAAATGGTGAGAGAGCAGCTTCTTCCGTGGACAAGAATAAATCTCTAATGTTCTAAGACACAAAGATGAGGTAGATTTAAGCGGACGTGGTACCTTCATTTTTGAATCAGTGAGAAGGAGATTCAGATTCTCAATTCCAGCAACATAAAGAGTCGCAAGGCTTCTAAAGAATGAAGATGAAGTCCACAAGAATTCTATCCCAACGAAACGGCAATTAAAAAAACCCAACGACTTTGATCCGATTGGATTTTGAAGGCCTATACCAGTCCCATGTTCTAGTGACACATCACACAGTGACAAGGTATCCATTACTTCTCTCGTGATAGTGGACTCTGCTAAAAACACTTCATGGCCAAGACTTTCTTCTGATGTGTACCTACCAACACGATGATCATACGAACCTGCAGAAAGCCAGTATTTGACTTGTTTTGTTGGCATCTTTGAAAGCAAATGTAGATACGTAATCAGATCTCCAATAGAGGGAAAATGACAATATAAAGTTTCTAACCTCCGCAAGCCTCCAAGTTCCTTTGCATTTGCTGACGGCCGATGAAATGCTAAGGACTGTAGATGGAAAACCTTTGGTAATATTCCTCGTGGAAACTCCATTATACCAGACCGTAAGAGATTGAGATACTTAAGATTTGACAACATTTCCAAACCTTCTGGCACTTTTCGAATTGTATAACAATACCCTAGGTCCAACCACTTTAAGGACTTGAGATTCACTAATATTGGTATATAGCTTACTGAGGATTTACGGATAATTAATGCAGTGAGATTTTTTAGGTTGCCAAGAGATTCTGGCAATTTCTGAATGTTTGTTCCCGAAAGATCAAGAACTTTGAGCCCTTGCAACTGATCAAAAAAGGAGTTTGCAATAGATACTAGTCTCCAATTTCCGGATAACAATAGTGTTGAAAGATTGGGACATGATGGAAAAAATTTGGGAGGAATTTCATCAATCTCATTTGCCACCAAGGAAACTCTTATTATGTCTTTCCTCCAATGCTTTTCATCTGGTACTTCTTCCAATTGTTTTTCAGGCTCAACAATTGAAGGCTGACAATTTTTTAATAGTTGAACAGCCATATCCCTAATCAAATCATGCATCTTCACGTAAACAACATTTCCTTGTAACAAGGAAACATATTCAAGCTTATTGAGCATGGTGTGAGCCTTAGCGAGTTTTTCTTGCCTAGTATCTCTTTCTTGATCCACTATTCCCTCAACAATTAAATATTCTATTAATTTGTTCCTTGGAATCTCATGATCTTCTAGAAATAATGCGCAATACAGAAGACATTGTTGTAGAGCTGAATCATTTAGGCGATTATAACTATATCTCAATATCCTGAATACCGCCTCTTCGATGTCCTCGTCTTTCTGTCGATCTTCGCAATTCTATTAATGCATTCTTCCACTCAAGAACATCATCTACTGCTCTCATACTTCCAGCCATGGTTACAATTCCAAGTGGCAAACCAGAACATTCTCTTGTAATAGATTTTGCAATCACCTCAATATGTGGGGATAACTTACATCCAAATGTCTTCACAAACAAGTCCCAAGCTTCTTCCTTATTGAGGGGAATAACTTTTTTTACCTCTTGGCAGTTTATCCGTCTGCAAACTTTCGTGGATCGAGTTGTAATAATCAACTTACATCCTTTTCTCTCAATCGGTATACCAACTTCTGTCACATCGAAATGATTCCACAAATCATCAACAATGAGAATAAATTTCTTCTTTTTGCTCAATTCTTTTGACAATCTTGCAGCCCTTTCCCTAACATCCTCTTGTATGACAAGATCTATCATGATAGCTTTAGCAATGAGAAATTGCAACTTATAAACGCTAAAATCTTGTGACATTGTAACCCAATACATATGAACAAATCTACGTGGGTTTTCTAAAAGCTTATTGTGAACATGAGTCATCAATGTTGTCTTCCCCACACCGCCCATCCCATAGATGCCAATACTTGAGGCCTTATCACTTAATAACCATTCCAAGATCAAATTTGTATTACTTCACAATTCTTGACCCACCAATCCTTTTGTTGGCAATGATTCAACATTTTTCTGAGGTGCATCAAGTTGAAGGGCCCCCTTAAGACTACCCTTTTGATTAATAAGCTCACTCACGTCTTCGATCATTCTTTCTACACGACCACCCAACTGAATAGTCCATGTACTCTCTTCCAGTTCTCGATGCATAATCTGAGCTTCATTTTTAATCCTTTCTACATTTGTAAACCAAGTTCCAACAGTATTTTTCTGTCCTTTACTCCAAGCTGACTCTGCATTCTCTGTCTGTGAATTCATCTCAGCCTCTACGCCTTGAAGCTCAAGCAATTTTCGCTTCAAAGTTTCTTTCTTTCCATCATTCAATTTCTTCAATATTGTTTTAACAAATCTCTCAATGAATTTAGCATCTCCCTATCAATATAAATAATAAGAGCAAGTTAGAAATCATCAAAATATAAGTGACAATTGAAACTAACAATGTTACATGATCTGTGTGATTACTTGTTATTGTCAACAATATGCCACCCAGACAAATTTACAATCTCTTGTAGAGCTGACTTCCATTTTGCAACCTTCTACTTTTCTTCTTTGAATCTAGCCTCATGATCAGCAAATGCTTTTCCATAACTCCCTCTCTGTTCTTCTACATCTGAAGGATCAACTTTGTAAAAGACAGGCAGAACAATTTGTCCTTTGGAATCTTTGCATTCAGTTATTTTCACCAACTCATCCAAGCAATAAGTTGATAATGCATAGTTTTGTGAGAAAATAGCAACGGATATTCTTGCACTTTCTATTTCTTGAAAAAGGGCAGCTGAGATCTCTTCTCCTCTTTCAAGCTTGTTATCAATGAAAGCATTGATTCCCGCCACACGCAAAGCACGATACAAATAAGAAGTGAAGCCAACACGTGTATCGCTGCCTCTAAAATTTAAGAACACGTCATTCTTCCATGTTGTGGAACAAGAAGAAGCCATTGGAAATGTTGGATAACGAGTTCAATTGCCTGCAAACTTGATGTTCCATAATTGTGCTGATCACTTCTATTGGAGAAACATATGCAGAAGAGCAACTTCATAGTTGTAAATCACAATAATTATATATATAAGAAGTTCAATAAAAAGCATAACGACAAAGTTCTTTTCCAATAAGATCAAATGACATAAACAACAAAAAGAACAAATAAGGCATGACCTTGATGGCTTATTTTGCTGGACTACTCACGGCAATTATGCGAATTTTAATTACGCATCCAACAAAGCAATTACAGCTAAACCAATTATGTTAATTGATGCCAATACGGAAGGATTTATGCAACTAACAATAACAGCAAGTATAGAATGAGATAAGAAAATAATAAACTAAAATTAAGAACAAAATACAAACAGGGCATACCTGTATCTGCCCAGTTAGAGCGCCTTTTTTTTTCCTGAGGCAAACTAAAGCAAAAGCAATGGCGAAGCCAAAGTCCATGTGATAATTTTGTATTTT
>CAODLS012566293.1:0-12247 GCA_948243855.1 Flueggea neowawraea
AATATCAAATTATAAAATTTACCCTCCAATTACCAAAATAATTATTTTAAATAATTTTCCAAATTATTTAAAATAATTATTCAAATTAATTACCCCAATTTTAATTCTCCAAAAATAGTTACAAAATTATGGGATATTACATTTATGTCCACCACTGCTAACATCAAATCAATCTCCGCCACCACTAACACGAAATCAAACTCTGTCGTCGACGTCTCCAAAACCAATTCAATCAAGCCAAAACCAGTTTAATCAATATTTTAAATTTTTTTCTATAAAAAAATAATGTTGTGGCTAACGTTTAGGAAACCCAAAATCAGGCTGTGACCGACGTACGAGGTGAACTGTCTGTGAAAGCTCGACCCATCTCACACAAGCCTCGGTGATCAGATATTCTGCCCAACTTATTCAATTAAAATAGTTATTCAGCCAGTTATAAAGTATAAACACTTTTATACAGAAATGTATGTATATATAATAAGTTATACAAAATAAAATCATAATAAAAGTAATGTATGAATCCAAAAAACAAAATGTAACCCAATAACCCAACCACAACGCACTGTAGAGCTCTAACAAAAGGAGCCCGAATCAAAAGGACACTTATTGTCAAGTGGAACTCCTCACTAGGTACCAAATGCCAAATGGTCGCCGAATGCCAATAATGAACTTGAGAAAATAAGATAAAGGAAAATAGACGAGAAACAAAAAGAAAGGGGTAAGAATCGTTAGTGAAAAACAACACTCCAAATCGGCTCTAGGCCTCACAAAAACAGTTTTGAAAATATTTCAAAAATATCGCATATACATATAAATGTATATGCGTATATACACTAATACAGAGTAATAGTTCCGAAATTCATTTTGAAATCGTTCATAACCAAAGTAAACAATATGCAGAAACATACATAATATATATCATATATCGTATATCAGAAATATATATGAGACTAGAAACAAACAGATAAATGTATAATAAGAGTGGGTTCAACCACTAATTCAGACTAGTCAAAAATAGAGTACATACATATGGCTGGACACACGGCTACCAAAAATCTTAGTAACTAGGCCTTGACTGCGCATTGATATACCAGATGCTACGTTTACCATATGTAGCACATGTGTCCCATATCAAAAGTGTGTGTGTGTATATATATATATATATATATATATATATATATATATAGTAGACAGACATGCAAAACTGAAATTATTTAACAGAAAATATTTATATACCTTATATAAATATTAAATATCAAATATCGAAAACATAATTAATTTACAAAAAATATTTATTTTCCATATATAAATATTATTTATCAGAAACAAAAATAAAAAAATTAATAATTTCATAAGCTGAATTATTAATTAGCCAAAGCATTAATTATCCCAATTTCAGAATAATTTTAGACATAACAAAACATATAATTTTAGAACACACAGCCTATGTGTCTGAAATTGTTATTTCACTCACTGGTATCCGAAGCTAGTGATCCAGTCAAACACCACTAGTAAGTGGTTGGTCGTGCTAACAAGAATAAGTAGTTGAAACATTTACATACATATTAAACATCAGATGAGATATTGATACTGTAGGGATACCGAATGAATGATATGCAAATGTAGATGCAAACACTCACTTGACATCGAAAAACCTATTTCGGTCGAAGATTTATTGCTCGTCTCAAAAGTCGAAATCTACGTAAAATTATAGTTTAATTTCTGACTTATGTAAATTATAATAAATCCCCAGATTTATGAAAAATTACTACTTGATTTTCAAAATTTTCCGTGATTACAATTTAATTCTCCAACTTATACATAGTTAAAAATAAATAATTAAAAAACATAAAATAAAATCAAAATAAAAAAAATAAAAATGCATCCTAAGTTTCTTTTGATCATATGCCCAGAATTTTTACAACCGTTCAAAAACCATGACTAACTATATACTTTTAATTCTCCCAACTCCTTTAAGCCAAGCCTATTATCAAAGACGTCAGAGTGTTTTTTTTTTCGCCTTAATAAGTTCCAGCCTTTAGTCTCAACATTCACAAGAATGAAATTATCTCCCCAAATCATCAAGCCCATAAACATTCTAATAAATCCAATCTCAGTATTTACTAGGCCAACGATATTTCACCCAATGAAACTAACTTCAATCATAAAAATTTGTTTCCTTCATCAACCCGTATGAGAAGCTCACACCCACTTTATAATGATCAATCTCTTAATGGCCAATCCTCCTCTAATCACTAAACCCATTACTCAACCTACCAAACTAATTAATATATAGCCATCATAAATCCGTCACCAGACATCAAAAAAAATACCAAGAACCAGAAAATGTCGTGCATTTCCATCACCCACATTTAAGAAGAAAGAACATGAAACGAGGATGTGTAAACAGGAAATGAAGGCATCGGCACAACTGAAAATAAATTTCTTACCTTAGGTTGGAGAGAAGAGTGAATGGAAACCAAATGGGGGTGAAGAACAACGTGATGGAGGTGTGAAATAGTGAAGGAAATGAGTGGAAGTTTTAGTGTGGGCGGCGGGTTGGGTTATTTAAAGAGAGGGACTGCAGTGTGTGGCGGTGGAAATCTGATATTGACCCATGTTTGGAATAAATGAATTTCTTAGTGAATTTATTTATAATTCTAAATTTTTGTGTTTTGAAAATAAATAAATATTCATTTTAATTTTATGAATTAAATTTTGTGAAATTAAAAATAACTAAGCTAATTCCTAATAAAATAGATGGGATTTTCAAATAAATTTCACAAAAAAATTTACATGCCAAAATTAACCATATTCTTTTTCACTTATTCTAAAATTACCTCCTCTCTCTCTCTCACTCACTCACTCCCTCTCCCTCTCTCCCCCGTCTCTCTCTCTCTCTCTCTCTCTCACTCTCTCCCCCTCTCCTCCTCTCTCTCACTCTCTCTCGTTCCCTCCCTCTCTCTCATTCTCTCCCTCTCTCCAAAAAAAATTAATTATTTAATATTAAATTTATATTAAATAATTAAATATTTAATCTATATTAAATAATTCTTTAAATGACTAATTTTTTGGATAATTATTTAATATGTTAAATAAATTATAAATAGAATATGATTAAAAAATAAACAAAAATTATATTTTATATAAAGTTATTGTAATGAAAGGTATATTAAGAAATAAATTGAAATTATTTTTAATTCTTGATTTATTCTAAATATAATTATGAGAAATTCAATTAAATTTTATATTTTAAGTAAAAAGTATGCCAAACAAAATAATTTATTTGTAAATAAATTTTATGTGGAATTCATTTAGAAATAAATTCTAAATTTTGGATCATTTTACAATAGAAAAAACTGTAACTTGGGTCCTTGAATGACAGGCAATGGGCACGGACGACAGCACTGAAGGACAAACGACTTGCAACTTGTCCTTGCACGTTTCATGTCTTAACTATTTTTCCGATTTTTCTCCTATAATTCCAACCAAATCGCACTTAATTTAACTCCTTAATCTATTTCAAAAACTTCATTAATCACCCAAATAACATTTAAAACATAAAATTTACTCTTCAAATATAAAAAAATTATTTCCAAATCAAATGAGAAAAGTACCAAAATTGGTAAAAAAAAATCAAGATATTACACCATCCATTAATCAAAATTGCTCCACCAATTAACAAACGAATTAAAATTGCTCCACCAATTAACATACCTTCTGATTCAGTCATGGACATCCAACAATATTCATAACAGGGTAGATATACTTATTACCTTACTGCTTCCATCATTGTGATTCTTGAGGTAGTTGCTTGACAGGGTAGATATACACAAGATAATTGAACTATAACCTATCATTTCATTGACGGGATCTTTGCCATCATATATTCATTATCAAACTACAACCCATCTTTTATGTCAAAAAATTACTTGCAAGGGTGGACAAGATGTGGTAATTGAACATCAGAGAGACGCATGTCATGATTGATGGAATGACCTAACAGGCACACCTTTATTTCTCGAAAGGCGGAAAACCTACATTCATCATTTTTTTTCAATTTAAGCTCCAGACTCCAGTCATACTCTAATTTCTCTTCTTTTTTTTTTTTGTCAGCAGACTCTAATTTCTCTTTGAATGCTCTAACTTGTGTTGTTTTAATATTTACAGATTTGATATTTAAAAGCAAATGCATGAGATGTTGAATGGCTGCATGACTCAGCTTCTCAAAAATACAGGCTGCGTTGGTCATTCTTGTCAATTGTTGCTAATCTTGCAACTTACTTATTCTTGAAGTCTGGAAATATGACATTGGCAAGAGAAATCAATTGACCCAGTGTTTTCTCGGGTTAATTACATACACGGTTATTAAATTATTAAAAAATATTCAGTAAAGTCATTAAAGTAATTTTTTGTTCGAGAAAATCACTGAACTGATTGTTTTAGTTCAGCAAAGTCACTCAAACCGCATGATTCAGCTTTGATTGCCACCTATGCATGCAATCGTGTCACGCCAGTCCATGTGTATAGACACTTGTTCACTAATGACACGTGACATGACAAAAATTTTTAAAAAATTGAACATGATACAATTGTATTAGTAGACTGACATAGTTGGTTCATTAATAAACAGAAATTTAATACTTTATTAGTGGACTGAGACAATTGTTTTTTGAATTTCTGTCTTATCATGTGTCATTAGTACTTTTTAAATTTCTGACGTGGCACGATTACATGCACAGATGATAGTAAAAATTGAGTCATATAGTTTGAGTGACTTTACTAAACCAAAAAAATCAATTCAATGATATTCTTAAACAAAAAATCACTTTAATAATTTTACTGAATATTTCTTAAAAATTTAGGGACAGTGTAAATATTTAACCCTGTTTTCTAAGTGCAGATCTACATGGTGCTATTATCACAGGTGACGCCTTACACTTTAAAGTATTACTAGTAAATATTGGTTTATTAAAAATTGATAGAGCTGTTAACTATAATACTTTTTCTAGAACAGTCTGAATTTCTCTCGTACATCTGTTTATCTATTCTTTCAAAGTTTTAACATGTCACCAATCTTTTTTTTTTTGGCAGTTGTTGAATGTAAGACATCATCTCTCACTGGGATCTATGGTATTATGATTCGTGAAACAGCAGAAACATTCATCTGTTTCATATCATTTTAATTTATATAGTATGTTGCTTTTGCACATTGGTTATGTTCATTCTTGGAGTGAGTTGCTTTCCTCAGCATAGTTTCAGCCCTGCTTATTTATGTAGTATGTGTTAATATGTGTGTGTATTTCAGCAATTGTTATGCAAAATAGCATCATAGAGTTTTATATGAAACTTAAATGAGCTTTATATAATTTAAGGGTCTGCATAGAAGAAGATGAGTTCATAAGAGTTATCAAATTTGTGATCGTGTTTAGTTGTGGAAAACATTTTCTGTTTCCAAATTTTCGGTTTTCTTCTCTATTTTTTTACTTCTAACATTTAGAGAATCTATTCATTTGTTTTAATTTGTTAAATTAAAAAAGATAAAAAGAACGATTAAAATAATAAAAATTACGTTTCATAATTTATAAACCAAATGAGATCCTTACTTTATCAAAATTAGGAATAATTGGAAGACATAAAAAGTGTTTTCCAAAACTTATGTAGAGAAATGCTATTGCACTTTCTTATGCACTCTTCAATTAGAATGTAACACATTAAAAGTGAAGCTAATATTGTTAAATATATTAAGATTTGAAAGGATACATGTCACTTTCATTGGGAGTGCATAAGAAAGTGCATATAACATTTCTCACTTATGTAAATTTACAAAATTGGAAATTGATTTTCTGTTTCCTAATTTAAAAAATTGATTTAAACAATCAACTCTATTTTTTCTAATCTGTTCTTCAACTTTATCAAAAAGTAATGAGATTGTTTACTGTAATTAAATATATTGACCGTATTTTTGTTTAGTTTCTAACTCAGTCTTCAATCAAATGTTCTGTTAGCCAAGAGCTTTTAAGTTCTCATCTCATCGAGTAATTTTTGCTGACTATCTTTGGGGTTTCCACAGCTTTACCCAAAAAATTGTCTGTATTTATTATTCAAGTTGATTGCTGGAAGATCACCTTGCATGGCGACAAACTCACTTCTAGAAATTTTGGATAATCTTTGAAGTATCCATTCAGTTCAGGTACGTGTTTTCTTCGTCTATATGTAGAAATGAGTCTTGAGATAATACCAATAATTGCATCTGTATCTTCGCATAATGAAATGAAATTCTTTGTTCTTAGCAATTTGCACTGTGATTGTCTTTATATAATGTAATTCTATGGCTAGCAATACAAGTTATTAATATCTTCAATGCATATAGAATGAATTTCATAACAACGAGGTAGTTTTCATAACCCTTTCTATACTTGTCTCGGCCTCTCTCTGGGGATTTTCTAACGCCTTGTCATTTATCATTTTATATACATTAGAGACAAACTGAAAACAATTTCAAACTGAGCAAAGAAATCCACCAGGTTTTCACATGGAGGAGGATATTTCTTTCAAAACCTGGTGGATTTCTTTAGTGAGAGATCTAAATCTTCTGGAAATGGTGTGACTTGTTAAAATTTGTGATTGATTTGTGTTGGCAAATCTGGAAGGCCAGAAATGATTTTCATTTTACAGGAAAGCAGCCATATCCAGAAGTTACAGTTGAAAGCCGGAATAGGTGTAATTTGCAGATCTGATCCTGGTTGCATGATTGATGGAGGACAAGCTGTGGGTTTCCATTGATGGCAGAAGCTATGGCTCTTAAAGTTGCACTTCCATTGGCTCGAAAATTTAATATATACAGATCCCATTCTTAAATGTATTGATAACTCGTGATGTTATATAGGTTAACCCAATCACAAGATTCGGGACCATGCGAGATCAAGGCTCTACTGATAGACATTAGACATCTGTTAGATTTACTCCCATGTGTTAAAGGTGAAGCTTGTTAAACAGAAACACAATAGTATTTTACGAGTGTTCGAGAACCATTACAGTTTTTCCACTTTTTCTTGAAGATGGGATTAGTGACCCTAATTTAAAAAATATCCCTTGTGAATATTGTGAAACTCGATTACACAACTAATTGCTGAAAAGTGACTAATTGGTAATAAAATTGAAGTCGACTGATCATACTAAAAAAATATTAAAATTTAATTGCTATACTGAAAAATATATCAAATTCTTTCTTTTTTCCTGAAACCAATTAGCCTCCAGACATCCCACGAAAAGTAAATGCAAATATTTTGGGAGTCGTGAAGAAAACAAGACAGACTGGAGTTACCAATAGTCTTTACAAGAGCAAGCTCCATCTTTAAAATGGTGGAAACAGGTGCGTTCTTTAACAATAATTTCTCTGTTATATATCATTGAAATGAACTTGGTGTACGTGTGGCAGTCGTTGCACATTCTGTTGTTCCTAGCTATCCTAATAGGACTCCCTTCTGCAATATGTATCAGTGCAAAAGCTAAAGCCAACTTTTGGCTATGAGCTTCCAATCTCTGCCTCTTCTCTTCTTCATCTACGTCGAGCAATATTTGTGTTGTGTCCGGAGAATAGCCCTCGAATTTCAGCTGCCATGCCATTTGGTGAATCATCTCATAAATTTGTTCATGCTGAGGGTGTGATTTGTCCTGTGAAACAAACTTGTAAATTTTCCTCTTCACCTCAACTATACTAAATCCCGGCGTTTGCTTGATGCCCTTGCTTGACATCTCTGTCCGAATCTTTGCTGCTTCCTCCCATCTTTGAGCTCTTGCATATATGTTACATAACACCAAATGATCGCTTGGATTGTTCGCGTTTAATTTTAATAAGCTTTCGGCTGCTATCTCTGCTACTTCTAAATTATGATGAACTCTACAGGCATTGAGAAGGCTTCGCCACATGACATCATTTGGTTTGATAGGCATGTCCCAAATGAAGTTCAAGGCCTCTTTGAGCATCCCAGCTCTTCCCAGGAGATCCACGACGCAGCCATAGTGCTGAATTGTTGGCTCTATCCCATGATAAAATTTCATTTTATTGAAAAATTGCAGACCCTTGCTAACAAGGCCGGTGTGACTACAAGCACTAAGCACACCCACATAAACAACATCATCTACATCAAGTTCTTCTTCAACCATTTCGGAGAAAACCCTCAAAGCTTCTCTGCCTCGCCCATGCAATGCGAGCCCAGAGATCATTGCACTATATGTTAACTGGTTCCTGTTCTTCATTCTACTGAAAATTGACAGTGCTTTGTCTATGCACCCACATTTTACGTACATGTTTATCAAACCCGTTTGTACAGTTACATTCAGCTCATTAATGTTCCTCAACAACGATCCATGCGCGCACTGACCAAAATCCAAAGCTCCAAGATGAGCACAAGCAGAAAGAACATTTACTAGTATGCTCTCTTCGGGTCTACAAGATTCCTCCTTACCCATCTCTCTAAAAAGCATTAGACACTCATGCCACATGCTCAAATTCGCATGAGCAGCAATGATGGCACTCCAAGATGCAGTATCTCTGTGACACATTTGATAAAAAACAGCTCTAGATATTTCTATCTCCCCACACTTTCCATACATATTTATCAAGCTATTTCGAACAAACAAATTCTCTTCGAAGCCAAGCTTAATAATATGCCCATGAATTTGCTCTCCTTCCTCTAATGCACCCAACACAGCACATGCTTTAAGAAGATTTGGATATGTAAAATTATCTGATTGAACTCCGTTTTCCAGCATCTCACAATAAAGAAACAGGGCATTCTCTACATTGATGCATTTAGTATATCCTCTAATTACTATATTGAATTCAAAAGTACCCGGTTCATCAATTGATCGAAAAATTGAACATGCGTAGTCCATGCTTCCCCATGGCGAGAGTGCACAAATTGCCATCAGATTGCTAGCAACAAAAGAGTTGCTTAGGAAATCCCATTTCAGGACTTGGGCATGAACTTGTTTCAATTCTTCCATATTGTTGGATGCTTTCAACAGAGATAAACATTCTTGCTCTTTCAACCTCAGACTCACTTCTGTGTTCTGTGGTGGGTTCTCCGTAGGTGTCCAAGTATGTGGTTGGGGAAGGACAGAGGTCCCTATCATATTTCTATGACCACCATGGCATAGAAACTAAAATAGCTATGTTCTTTGAGACCACATTAGGAAGGAGCATTCATTACTCCAGCAATGGCAAACAAAGACTGAAACCAAAAGTGGCATTTGATCAAACGCGTAGTTTATTGGAGTCTTGAGGCAGGAAATGGGGGTTAAAGAAAATGTGATGCCATTCACAAGATGAAAGTAGTAGTTCCCAGCCAGGAAATATGGTGTCAGTATGGGAAAAATGTGGATTATGGATAGGATAATGCTTGCTTATGACTTGCTTGGATTAGGCCTTTAAGATGCTTTGTCCGTCTCCAAAAGCCATACCCAGGAGCCACGACAAGGTAGATGGGAACCTGTTAGTGACTTAATTTACAAGTGAATATACATATACTGTAATAGCAATACTTCTAAAAGTGGTTGTTCCACATCTTAATTGAGATTATTGGAAGGCTAGGTTAAGCTTTTTTTACTTCATATGCTCTCTTGTATTTAAAATTTACTATAAACATTATTTATTATTTGTTTAATTTTCATTTTTAGCTATTTTATTGGATTGAGGATGAGATTAAAATCTATAATTTACTTTTTATCGTAAGTTAATTTATTTGTTTCTACTAAGAATCGAACTTGTGATCTTTTAGCGTTGAAGTTTACTTTAGTATTGATGAGCTACTAGCTCATTGGTACTATAATTTAGTTTCCGTGCCAAGCTAAGATGTTTTCCTATAGTTTAAATTCATTTAATTAATAGAATTGTAGATAACCTTATTTTAAAAAATAAAATATTTTCACCTACTTTTTAAGTACGTCTTGGCAGATTTTTAGCACTTTGAGAGAGCTACCAAGCACAAGACGACTAAGGATCAATAAATCAAGAGAAGAGCCACAAAATTCATAACTTTCATTCTTTTCTCTTCTTGAACTCCATGTTTATTGTTTTCTATATGGATTTGATGTTTCCAATAGTTATTATGAGTTGCTAAATACCTAAGCTAGGGTAAACAATGTAATCTAGCTTGGGGAAGTAACTTTTGTTGTTTTGGATTCATCTTTTTGCGCTTAATAATATATCTATCTTTGCATTGATCTAGGATGATTAAACTGTCGCTATTTATTGTCAAATGCATCCCAATTAGGTTAAATTTGTAGCCGTAACACCTTAATCAATTGTATTTGTCTCTACAATTTGCCTTCTCCACTTACTTTATTTTTATTTTTTTTCTCTTATTTAAACTTTATTGCATGACAATCGTAACTAATTACTCGCCCCTTATAGGATTTGACGCTTGAAATACTCTTGGTTTTATTATTGCGATCGACCATGTACACTTGCAAGAAATAGCGGATCACGTCAATAATAACTAGAGCATATTTCTTACCTCCATGGCTTAGAGTTCTTGTTGGGACAATAAATCCATATGGAGAAATTCAAGTAGTCTTGATGTAGATACAACATTTTTGCTCTTGAAAGAAACTCTAGTTTGCTTACCAAGTTGACAAGCACCACATATAGCATTTTTTTCATATTTTAATTTTGGAAGACCAGTTACCAAATCTTTCTTACAAAATTTTGTAATTAAGTCCATACTAGCATGACCTAGTCTTTTATACTATAGCCAACTATTGTTATTTTGTGCTACAAGACATTTTTCAAGAATTTTTTTTGAATAATTTAAATCAACCAAGTAAATATTTTCATGTCTATATCTTCTAAAGAATTATTTTTCTCTTTCTCATTTTCAATTATGCAATGCGATGACCAAAAAATACCCTTTATTTTTCATGTCAAAATTGACTAATACTAAACAAATTATGTTTCAAATCATCTATAGGTAAGACAATATCGATAGTGGATAAAGAACTTTTACAATCTTATCCTTACCAATAATTTTTCCTTTGACATTATCTCCAAATGTGACAAATTCACCTCCCTTCGTTTCAACTGGCAAATTATGATTTATCACTGGTCATGTATTTTGAACATCCACCATAAGGTACCATGTCTTTGAGGACTTCTTCGCCTTTAAGCATGCTTACAAAAATTAATCAAATGTTTTATTTTAATACCCATCTTTGTTTGGGTCCTTGTTGGTTAGCCCTAACCATATTTGGTAAGATGATCCCATTTAGGAACCCGAATTTACTTTATTTTAATGTTTCTTCTAAGTTGATATGTAGAATCAATATGTCCAAGATTTCCACAATAATTGGAAGAAAAAGTATAAGTGGGACTACCTTTGATAAAAATTGTTTTATTTTCTATTTTCAAATTATTTAAGTCAAAACCAAGACCTTTCTTAGAAAGAGTGTATATTTGAGTTCCCAATATTTTATTTAAGTTGTCTTTTCCTTAAATTAACTTGCAAGACACTAGGTAAGATTATGCTTTCCACTAACTTTTTCTTTTTTTTTTTCTTGTAAATTTTCAATTTCATTTTTGTTCTTTTCAATACTCATTTTTTAAATTTATATTCTCTTTCCTTAGGTTATCATTTTCTTTTTCCATGAGTTGTAGCTTATCTTCAAGAGCACCTACCTTCTTCTTAATACCTATATGTTTTAATCCCAATTTTTTAAATTCACCATGTAATGATTCAAAAGTTTCATATAACTCTTCATAAGAGTAAAACTCACTTACCTCCTCCTCCTCCTCCTCCTCCTCCTCCTCCTCTACTTCTTTACTTGCTTTCTTGTCCTCTTAAGCCATGAAACTGTCACGACCAATTCCTGGGACCATGACCGTCGTACGAGGTGAACCGTCTATGGGAGCCCGACCCATCCCGCACAAGTCTCCATAGTACAGAACTTCTACCCCAAATATCATATTTAAAGAAATATGAAAAAAATAAAAGTATAATCTTTGTTTATTAAAACAAAACATATATAATATTAAGTGCATAAATTATTTCAAATTAAAACATTTGAAATAATTTTGTCCAGAAAAAACAAAATTTCAGTTTATTCCACCATCTCAAGTAAGAAAAACATGTGAAATAAAGTATCTAAAGACATATTCTTACCTTGATTGAAGAACAGAAGAAGAAAGAACGAATGAGGGGCAGAGAAAATGGAAAATAATCGATTTTGATGAAGAATGAAGGAG
>CAODLS012566372.1:0-12307 GCA_948243855.1 Flueggea neowawraea
AAGTAATTATAAGTTACTAGCATAATTACTGTGCTACACACGAAAAATTACAATTATTTGTTAAAATTTTAAAATAATTTTACGAAATAATATTTGAATAATATAAATCATATATTTTAATTAATTTTGACCGTATTTTAATTTAGATTGAGATTTAAATTAGTTGTTAGTTTAAATGTTAAGAAAATACTTGTAGTTAAATTAACAATAGTATTGAATAATCAATTATAATTATATAATCAAAGAGATTAATTGCAAAATTAGAAAGTCACTATTCTTTTATTTTTCATAATATGCCTTAAATCATTTAATCTAAAACTCTAAAACTATTTTTTTTTCTCAATTTCAGGTACAAAAATTACCGTGAGGCAAAAAAAATTATACTTTTCAAAATTACATGAATAAATTAGAATTTTACTTCAAACAAAACACATTCTTGAATTTACAAAAAGAAAAATAATTCAAAAAAAACTTTCAAATGAATGAAACCTTCACCAAAATGAGTTGAATAAGTATCAAATTCTTATTCAATTCCGAATAAATTTGAACTTGGCGTAAATAATGGTGATTGAAAAATTAAGATTGTAATATGAAAGTTTTGAAAGAACATGGGATGGAGGAGAAGACTTTATCCTTCTCTTTTTTTCTATTCCACTATTTTTTGCTATCTAAATATAATATTTTTAATTAGAAAAAATCAAATATTTGGTCTTCCTTCAACACTGATTAGTCATCTTTTCAAGCATTGGACAATATAATGTTTAGATGATTAAGGAATATTAATTAGTCACTAAAACAATTTTAAAAAGTAATTGAATGTAATATATAGAGGATTATAGCAATACAACATTATCTGAATCTAGAAAGGATTAGCAGACTAATAAGACAGACATAAAATGGAAGGAAATAATAGTGTATTCTAACAGTTAGATCTTTTAAAACAATGCAAAGATTTTAACTATTGAATGATACATTTAATCGAGAAGTGTAATCTATATATTAATATAGCAAAATACAAACGTTGAAATGTTAATATGTGTCAGTCTAAATGAACGACATTTGACATTTTACTAACGTGACATGTATCATACAAAGATGTATCATAAAAATAATAATAAATATGTTTACATTAGATAACGACATATTGCGAGCCGGTGACCGGCGTATGAGGTGAACCGTCTGTGGGAGCCCAACTCATCTCATCGCGCACAAGCCTCAAAGATCAGAACATATTACCCATACGATTCAGATTATAAAACACTTGTTAAAACATTTACTAATCGAAAACATAATAAATCTAATATATATAAATGAATATATGTAATACCCCGTCGGATTCTGACATAGGTATCTATAGTTTTGTTCATCTCCAATCTGATCCTTAGGATTCAAAGATGTTGTCTGGGTGTTGGTGGTGTTGGAGAATCCTTATTGGGTGAATGAGCTTGGAGTTACTCGAGTAAGAGTGGAGAGTTACTCGAGTAGGTTTTGGTGTTACTCAAGTGGACGAGGTCGGGTTCGTGCTTGGTGTGTTCTGGGATCGAGAGTTACTCGAGTAAGCTTTGGACTTACTCGAGTAAATGAGGCCTGGATTTCAATTGGGGGCTAGAGTTACTCGAGTAAGTCCTGAATTAACTCAGACATTTAGCAAAACGTTGTGTTTTGCCTTCTTGGTCTATTCAATACCCTCACCCGACCTTGCTTCATCATTTACTCCTTCCAACAGCCTTATGTACTCCTAAATCCATCCATCTTCCTTCTCCATTTCCTACCATTGATTCCTTGAGGTAAGATCTATCTTTTTCGATTATTGTTACTTCCATTTTCTCTTTGAATGCATTCCTTTTTGGGTATTTTCGGGAGTGACGGCTAGAACTAGGGTTTCGAATTTGGAGTTGTTCTTGGTGTTTCTGATGAGAATGGGTGTTAAGGTTAATGAAATCATGGCTGTGGGATTCTAGAAACACCTACTTACATAGTTTTTGCTGTGTCGGGATATGATATGAAATCTAACTAATAATTTATTGGCTAATTATTAATCGGACTTATGTGGTTTGTAATAACCAATGTACTCTGCTTATATATATATATATATATATATATATATATGCTTTCTGAAAATATGGAAATATATTCTGCATGATATATCAATGCTCTGTCAAGGCCCTAGTTACCGGGGTAAAGGGGTGACCGTGTATCCGACCAAATACATGATCTGTTTTGTCTGGTGCCGGAGTCTACAATACTATTTTGTTTTGTTTGCTCTAGTCTCATACTCTGACTCTGTTATATATATATATATATATATATGTTTTCTGAAAATATGGAAATATATTCTGCATGATATATCAATGCTCTATCAAGGCCCTAGTTACTAGGGTAAATGGGTGATCGTGTATCCAACCAGATACATGATCTTGTTTTCTCTGGTGCCGGAGTCCACAATACTATTTATTCTGTCTGCTCTAGTCTCATACTCTGACTCTGTTATATATATATATACTCTGATACTGTCTGAATGCATGTTGTCTGCTCTAGATGCGAACGTTGTGGTAAAACATTTTCTGAAAATTATTATATATGTAGTGTGTATACATATTATATTAGTATATACGTGTGTGGTATCTTTTTGAATAGTTTTCAAAAAGGTCTTAGAGAGGAACATATGAGGCAATTTTTAGTGTCCTTTCCTCACTGGGTCCTGACCCCTATTTTATTTCTGTGTATCTTCTTTGCCTGTCTTACATATATATTTTGATGCTCAGCATCTGTTCGACATCTCGTCACCAATGAGGCATTCTTTGTTATTTAGTTAGTGTCCTCGTTTGGGCTCTACTTTTGTATTTTGCTACTAGAGTTCCATATCGGGTTGTTGTGGGGATACTGGGCTATACTTTTGTATTTTGGATGTTGATCTTTCTATAGCAATTTTTATTTATTTGATAGTATTAAATCAATACTAATTTCTTATATAATGGTATTTTATTCAATAAATGTTTTGATAAATGAATGTTTGAGTATAATATATGTATCTCTGAAGCTTGTGTGAGATGAGCTGGGCTTCCATAGACAGCTCACCTTGTATGCCGGTCACCAGCCCAACTCAGGTGGTATAAGAGAATTAGGTTATGTATTGTCTGGGTCAGTATGGAACATAGGTATCTTTGATCGAGCCAGTTGATTTGCCTCTGTATATCCCTTGATCTTTGACATGGTATTGTGATAATCATTTGCTTTCTGACATCTGCATACATGTATGTATGTATGTTATCTGTAGTGATGGATTTTTGTGGACGTGGTTTTCGGATGTGGTCATGGTCGACCTAGGCGAGTGGCTGACAAGGCCGTCGCTCAGTCTGCAGTGGATCCGTATGATTCACATAGCGCGTCAGAGGTTACAGTGGCAACACCTCAGCAGTAGTTCTAGAGTCAGTAGCTTCTTACCGCTCAGCTGGAGATGGTTTAGTAGATGACTCAAGTTCTCGACCATTTGGAGAGAGTTCAGCCAAGTCAGGCAGCTGGATATCAGCCAGTTTTTCCAGAAAGAGCAGTACCAGTTCAGCCTGAGGTGCCACCTATTCAGCAGCCTCAGTAGGAGGAGATTGCAGTAGTTGCTCTGATCGTTGCACTACAGGGCAAAGAGCAGGATTTGTTGGATAGATTCATGAAGCTCAAACGACCCAGATTTTTAGGTGGGATGGAAAAGTATCCGTATGACTTATTCATGGAGGTGGAGCATTATTTTGTGGCTAGAGGCATTATTGATAATGCCAGCAAGGTCAAACTAGTTGCATTCCTTCTTAGTGGTCGGATAATAAGATGGTGAATGAGCCTTGAGGCTCGAGAGGATTTCACTTGGGCCAAATTCAAGAATGAGCTTGCTTCATCTATCCTTCCTAAAAGTATTCAGGATAGGAAGGCAAATGAGTTCAATGATTTTTGTCAGGGGGCTAGTATGTTAGTGACAGAGTATGAGGAGAAGTTTAAGGACTTGAGTAGGTATGCACCTCTAGCAAGTCAGTGAGAGGAGGCTTTGTCTAGGAAGTTTTTGGAGGGGTTGTGTCCCTCTATTGGCAGGATAGTGGCGACCTAAGATCTATATACCATCAGGCAGATTACAGAGGCTGCCATAGGGATGGAGTATATTGACAAGAGGCACCCGAAGAAGACAAAAAGGGCGAGGATCGATGGTACTTTTAGAGGCTAGTAGGGTCGGAGTTAGGGAGCTCAGTCAGATCAGAGGTGCCGACATTCATTTGGAGGGCAGGGGCTCAGTCAGAGCACTCAAAGTCTCACCGTAGCATAACCATCTAGGCAAGGTGGATGACAAAGCTTAGGGAGATTTATTTCGCCTTGTACGATCTGTAATAAGAGACATCCGTAGGTATACAACAAGACGACGAGAAACTATTTCTACTGTAGACAGTCGGGGCATAAGATAGAGAGTGTCCGATGAAGCTGGGTACAGGGACTCAGGCTGGTCAATCTGTAGTAGGAGGTTCAGGTACAGGCAGTAGCAGTACTGGTAGGGGAGCCAGTAGAGGTTCCAGGATTCACATTCATACTGGCCAGAGCAGTGGTCATGGTCAGGAGACTCTGAGTAATGCTTCTACAGGAGGTCAGACCCGAGTATATCATCTCACTAATCAAAAGGCACAAACCTCTAATGCTGCAGTTACTGGTACGCTCTCTATTTTTGGTACTTCAGCATATGTATTGTTTGGCACGGGTGCATCTCATTCATTCATTACTCTATATTTTGATGAGCGTACGGGGTTAGTGTTGCATCCGTTGAACAAGTTGTTAGAGGTTTCATCACCTCTAAGTAGTAGGATGATTACGAACTCTGGATTTGAAAGTGCATTATTTCTTTTGGTGGCATAAGTTGGTAGCCGACCTCATCCTATTGGATGTAGGGGAGTTTGATGTCATTTTGGGTATGAATTGCCTCTCTGATTGGCATACTACATTGGATTGATTTGCCAAGAGGGTATGTTTTCGATCATCTGGTCAAGCTAAATTTTGCTACCAGGGTGAGTGAGATAGTGTTGTGCGGAGTTATGTGTCAGCAGTAAGGCATACTTGGCTTTTGTGCTCGCTAAGCCTGAGGGATCAGAGTTGAGAGTGGGAGATGTATCGGTGGTTCAGGAGTTTTCTGATGTATTTTTGAAGGAATTCCCGGGACTTTCGCCTGAGCGGGAGATTGAGTTTTCCATAGAGGTACAACCTGGTATCGATCCGATATCAATTCCACCGTATCAGATGGCATTAGCAGAGTTGAAGGAGTTAGAGACTCAGCTGAGGGAGTTGTTAGACAAGGGGTTTGTTCGACTGAGCGTTTCACCTTAGGGTTCACCGGTCTTATTTGTAAAGAAAAAGAATGGGAGTCTTCACATGTGCATTAACTACCATCAGTTGAATAAGATGACAGTGAAGAACCGATATCCACTTCCGATGATAGATGATATGTTTGACCAGTTGCAGGGTGCACAATAGTTCTCTAAGATCGACTTGAGGTCAGGATATCACCAGTTGAGGATTAAAGATGAGAACGTTGCTAAGACAACGTTTCAAACTAGATATGGCCACTATGAGTTTTGAGTGATGTCATTCTGTCTGACGAATGCTCCCGCAGCATTTATAGATTTGATGAACATGGTGTTCAGACCGTACCTAGATCATTTCATCATTATCTTTATCGATGACATATTTATCTGCTAGAATAGTAGAGAAGAGCACGAGGACCATTTGAGGTTGGTGTTATAGACTTTACGAGAACATCAGTTTTACGCTAAGTTCTTGAAGTACGAGTTTTAGCTTGAGCATGTAGCATTTCTCGGACACGTGGTGTCGAGAGAGGGTATTTTGGTATATCCTAAGAAAGTGGAGGTTGTACTCCATTGGGAGAGGCCTAAGATCACTACGAAGATTCAGAGTTTCCTTGGCTTGACCGAGTACTACAGGAGGTTTATTCAAGATTTCTCGAAGGTTGCAGCTCCTATGACTCAGTTAACTCAAAAGGGAGTCGAATTTGTCTGGTCTAATAGATGTGAGGATAGTTTCCAGAAACTGAAGAAGTGTTTGACCAGTGCGCTAGTGTTGGTGTTACCATCGGATTTTGAAGGTTTTGCAGTGCATTGCGATGCATCGAGAGTTGACCTATGTTGTGTGTTAATACAATATGGAAAAGTGATCGCTTATGCATCAAGAAAACTTAAGAGGCAGGAACAGAACTACCCGATGCATGATCTAGAGTTGGCAGCAATGGTGTTCGCACTCAATATCTAAAGGCATTATCTGTACGAAGAGATTTTTGAGATCTTCACAGATCATAAGAGTTTGAAGTACATCTTTGGGTAGTAAGACCTGAATCTGAGGCAGAGATGTTGGCTAGAGTTGCTGAAGGATTATGATTGCACCATATCATATCATCCTGGTAAGGCTAATGTTGTTACCGATGCTCTGAGTAAGAAGTTGGTGGGTAGCTTAGCTCATATCTCTGTTGAGAGATGACCTGCAGTGTAACGTCTGATGAAGTTCGGAGTTGAGTTAAAGTTTGATGACTCAGGAGCGTTACTGTGTCACATCGAGGCAAGGCTTGTTCTGTTGGATCATATTAGAGGGGCTCAAAAGGAGGATTCTAAGATTTTGAGCTTGATGGATAAGGTTAAATCCTCTAAGGTGCCAAAATTTATCATTGATGACTCTGGAGTCATTTGGTTTGGACTGAGATTGTGTGTACCATCTTTGGGTGGTCTACGCGAGGACATTATGACTAAGGGTCATAGTTTCACATATTTTGTACACCCGGGATACATTAAGATGTATCAGCACCTTCGGGAGTCCTCTTGGTGGCCAAGGATGAAGAAGGACATCAGTGAATTTTTTAGTCGGTGTTTGACTTGTCAGTAGATTAAGTTTGAGCACTAGAGACCTTCTAGATTGTTGCAGCAGATGCCCGTTCTTGAGTGAAAATGGGATCGCATCATGATAAATTTTGTAGTGGGTCTATCGAGGACGTTTGCTAGGTATGATTCCATTTGGGTGATTGTTGACCATTTGATGAAGTCAACACATTTTCTCCCTGTTAAGACGACATAGAGAGTAACACACTTAGCGAAGTTATATGTTGATAGGATTGTATGTCTACATGGAGTGCCAGTCTCTATAGTGTCGGACAGAGGACCTCAGTTCACATCGTAGTTTTGGCGTAAGCTGCAGAAGGAGTTGGGTACTCAATTGGATTTCAGTACAACTTTCCATGCACGGACTGATAGTCAGTCTGAGTGCATGATTCAGACTTTGGAGGATATGTTGAGAGAATGTGTTGTAGATTTTGCTAGGAGTTTGGATTTTCATTTGCCTCTGGTAGAGTTTGCGTACAACAACTCGTACCATTCGAGTATAGGGATGGCACCATACGAGGCGTTGTATGGAAGGAAATGTAAATCTCCACTATATTGGGTCGAGGCCTATAAGAGAGAGTCATTAGGGCTAGATCTTATTTTGGAGACTACTGAGAAAGTCAGGATGATCCAATAGAAGATTCAGATTGCTCACAGTCGTCAGAAGAGTTATACTGATCCAAAGAGTAAATATCTGGAGTTTGTAGTCAGAGACCATGTATTTCTCAAAGTATCGCTGATGAAGGGCGTGATGAGATTTGGGAAGAAGGACAAGTTGAGCCTGAGATACATTTGTCCATTTGAGATCATCGGTTGTGTTAGAGTCGTGGCATATGAATTCGCACTACCGCCTCAGTTTGCCTCTATTCACCCAGTGTTTAGAGATTTCTAGGCAGGGAATCACTCAAGTAAGTCATGAACTTACTCGAGTGAACTAAGGTGGAGTTGCTTGAGTAAGACATTTCTTACTCGAGTAATTCCTGGGACAGTTACTCGAGTAAACCGTGGTTTTAGGGGTTTAACTTATAACCTTTTGTATTTGGTGATTTCTAAAAGTTATGAGTCTTATTTGATGATTTTGACTACTTGGAAGGGTAGTAGAACTCATTGAGGACCAATTTGGAAATTTTGAAAAGTATGAGGACTAAAACATAATTTTACATGGGTCAGAGACCTAAATGTAATTTTGTGTATATTTCAGATTTTGGTCGAGAGTGATAGATTCTCTTTCGAGTTAGGCTTTCAATGACCTAGAGGGTCAGTATCTGTATATGCATATCATACATTCAGTACCGCCACAGTAACAACATCATTTTTCTGATATCTGTTATAGATGTATCTGCTACAGTTTCCTATTCCTGCAAGCACAACCAGCCACCGAATGGGGCTTGACTAGATTGTCAACTTTGGACACCAGGTGAGTGAAATGACAGCTTCAGACACATAGGTTGTGTCTTCCTACTTATATAGTTTTTGTTGTGTCGGGATATGACATGAAATCTGACTAATAATTTCTTGGCTAATTATTAATCGAACTTATGTGGTTTGTAATAGCTAATGTTTATATATATATTTGATATTTATATATGTATCTCCGAGGTTTGTGTGAGATGAGATGGGCTTTCATAGACAATTCACCTTGTACGCCGGTAACCGACTCGACTTGGCTCGTGATAATATATATCAAAAGTTATAAGTGCAAAAAATAGCAAAACATATATCAAAAACCAAAGTGGCAACTCGGTAACCCAATTACATCCCAATTCTGAGCTCTACAAACAAAAAGACGAGCCCGAAAAAAAGGTCAACTCTAACCAAAAGATGCCTCATTGGAGTCTGAATGATGCTAGTTGTCGAAGCCAAAATCTGTGAAACTGCTCAATAGGAATCACGTAAACAGAGAAAAAAAAGGGGTTAGGGCCCAATGAGGAATAACACTCCAGATCTCCTCATACGTGTCTTACAAAGACTGTTTTGAAAATATTTAAAAACTACACATGCAGATATAGTTTATCATACATATATATACATGCTATAAATATGTAATAGCTTTTCAGAAATCCTTTCTCAAAAGGGTTCACATACAACGCAATCATAAACACAGAGACGTGCAAAATACATATACAGATATATGGGACCAAAACAGAAGGCATGCACGTGGCACTAATAACAGAGTATGTGGGCTCTGCCACAATCCATGTCAAATCATGTGGCGGATCAGGACACATGGCTACCAGCAACCCTGATAGCTGGGTTTTATCAAAGCGTTGATATACCAAAGGTCAAGTTTTACCCCGTAATAGTAGGTGTTCGATATCAAAAAACAGAAATTATACTAATATATAGTATCAAAGCAGAATATGTGTAAAAGCATCAAAATCAGAGAGGAGATATATAATACATATATATCAATTTCAAAGTAGAATCCTGATTAATACACATAATCAGTTTATCATTAGTCAATCCTTAGATTAGTTCACTTTCAAAGTATGTGTTATACACAACACAAAAAAAATATATAGTTTGAGACACAGCCTATGTGTCTGTAGCTGCTATTCAAATGCAGACTCTCGAAAGATCCCAAATAATTCATATCGAATGATGATCTATCACTCTGGATCCAAAATACAGAATCTACATAAAATTACACTTGACTAGTGTAAAATTACATTATAGTCCCTGAGACTTGAAAGAGTACAAAATAGTCCCCAGACTATACTAGGATAACTAATTAAATTTTTTAAATAGTCAGAATCCCCAAATAAGTCCCCGAACTCTTAGAAATCAACAAAATGCAAAATTACAAAATGAGTCCTTAAGGACTCCATCTTACTCGAGTAACTCATGACTTACTTGAGTAAGAAACCTCCCATCTTACTTGAGTAAGACAAACTGTTACTCGAGTAAGACCAACCTCAGTTTACTCGAGTAAGCAATCTGTTTACTCGAGTAAGACAGCACATCAATTACTCAAGTAAGTTCATGTGCTTACTCGAGTAAGACACTACCAAGAAATCTCCAAAGTCGACCAACTCTGGATTTCACTGATCAAAAATGATCTCAAACACCCACATTGCCAATAAAAAAACTCACGAACCCAAATCTATGGTCCAAACCATTAGAACAACTCAACAAAGAAAAGAAATTACCCAAACATGAAATGGTTCAAACCCATTTCTAACCATCCTTAATTCCCACGAATCTAGCCTACCTCTAGGTGTTTCTAGACTCCCAAAGCCATGATCTAACAAATCCCTAACAATATTCTTAGAGAAACAACACATACAAGAGCATATGAACAATTATTCAAAAATCCTAATATGAAAATTCATGCAAGAATTATGAAAAATGAAGTAAAGAAGAGTTTGGAAGCTCAATCTTACCTCAAGGGATGATCTGGAATGAAGGAAACCAACAGAAATGACTCATGGATGAATTCAGAGTGTTTAGAAAGAGAAATGAGAGTGAGAGAATGAAGGATTTAGGTGGGGCTATTTACAGACCCTTGCCCAGATCCAGCGCTTACTAGAGTAAGCCTCAAGCTTACTTGTGTAACACATCTCCAGGTGTTCTTCGTGTTCATCCCAGAACACAATGGTCTACTCGAGTAATCAACACCCTATCTTACTAGAGTAACACAAAGCTTACTCGAGTAATTCCACATAAAAACCAACAAATCTTTCACTCAACACTCCAACCACCAAGGTCGAAACAAGATTGAACAAAACACTACAGGGAATACGATCACGACTCGACGGGGTATTACATACTTTCCCTCTCAAAAGAAATTCATCCTCAAATTTCCAAATAAAGTATAGTAGAGCTAAGATCAAATCATATCTAAAAACTAACCCCGAACAAGAAATCTAAACCTGAGCAAAACTAGTAAAAATGCCAATGCAAAGCGTATATGCAATAAAAAACAAAGTAAAACAAAATGAAATGCATTGACCTACGAATCAGTAGACTCGAACAGGTGTGAATACCTAGGCCTCCCAAGTAGCCTTCTTAACATAATGATGCCTCCAAATCACTTTCACAAAAGCAATCTCTTTGTCCCGGAGTCTCTTGACCTGGCGGTCAACGATCCTCATCGGAACCTCATCATATAACAAATCAGATCTGAGCTCAACTGACTGTGGAGCCAAAACACGCTACAGATCAGAGATATACTTCCTCAGAAGCGAAACTGAGGTAGTAACGCTAACTCATAAGCCACGGCTCTAACTCGACCGATAATCGTAAATGGACCAATGTACATCGGGCTCAACTTGCCCTTCTTTTCGAATCTTATAACACCTTTCGTAAGTGATACTTTTAGGAATACATGGTCACCAACTGCAAATTCCAAATGTTTATGCTTCGGGTCAACATAAATCTTTTGACGATTGTGAGCATTCTGAATTCACTGTTGAATCAGTCTGACTTTCTCAGTAGTCTCCAAAATAAGTTCTGGTCGTAAGGGCTCTCTTTCTCTAGCCTCAGCCCAACATAATGGGGATCTACACCTCCTACCATATAGAGCTTTGTACGGCGCCATCTCGATGCTCGAGTGATACGAATTGTTATACGCAAACTCTACCAATGACAAATAGGAATCCCAACTCCCAGCAAAATCCACTGCACACGCTCTCAACATATCCTCGATAGTCTGAATAATGCACTCAAACTGACCATCAGTCTGCTGATGAAAAGTTGTGCTGAAATCCAATCGAGTATCCAACTCTTCTTACAGTTTACGCCAAAACTGTGAAGTAAACTAAGGACCTCTATCATACACTATGGAAATAGGCACACCATGAAGACATACAATCCTCTCGTACCGCTCTATATGTCGTATTGACAGGCAGAAAATGAGCTGACTTGGTCAATCGATCTACGATGACCCAAATAGAATCATATCCAGACGATGTCCTCGGTAATCCAACTACAAAGTCCATTGGTGTTGTCAAGGTTTAACCCTAAAGACTAAGGCAAGTGTACCTATCGTCTATAGCAAGTGGACCCTTGAGTACCGAGTGTCGTATCCCACAGAAACTACGATTATTAACTACTCACTCTTCCTCTATTATCTAGCCGGCAAAATAAATGATTTCGACTCTATAAAATAAATAAACTAAACAAATGTAAACAATAGAATAAACGATGGGAAGATGGTACCTAGACGCTGAATCCCCCTAGACCAAATTAAGTAACAAGGACTCGTTATTCAAACAATCATTCAGGGAATTGGACCGTGAAAATTCCTAAGGTATATTAAGCTCTCTCTCGAGTTAGCTAATGCCTAACGACTAGGTTGATTAATTGGAATCTCTTCCTAATTAAAACCCCTATCGTTGCTTTAACACTCTGCTCTATGAATTTCTCTATTAGGTTTGACCCTAATCCGGAGGATTTATGTC
>CAODLS012566509.1:0-11669 GCA_948243855.1 Flueggea neowawraea
TGTCCGGATTCGAGTCAGAGCTCGGTAGAAGAGATCCGAACTGAAACAATGACAATTCATTTGTACAGTGTAAATATATTTTTTGAGCAATACAAATTCTAACGTTACCCAAAAAAAATTTACGGATGTGAGAAAAAAAAATTAACACTTTTATCCCTCTTTTTAATTCATAAACACCTCTAAGTCCTTTATTTTATCTCCATGACAAGTATTTGATGATTTTATTCATGATAAATACTTATCTTAAATTGATTTGAAAATATTGATATTGATAGGTTTTTATCAAATAAACAAAATTGTTGCAGCTATAAAAAATATCACCCACGATTATTACTGCTAGAACTCTTTGTCTGTTCAAGCAAATCAATATAAGACATCAATTTTTGTTGCAAATCAATAACTTGTGTTTACCCATAAATATATATCTGCAACTAAAGCAGAAATTGATTTTTTTTCTCCCCCACCAACGTGTGTTTACCCGTAAATACATATCTGCAACTAAAGAAGAAATTAATTTTGGTTGGCTGCTTCTTGATTTTGGTTGTCAATTTTTAACTTTAAATTGTAATATGGCCTACCCATATACAGTTCATCCGTTTGGTTGAGAAATATAGGTTTGGTTGGCACTAAAAAAAGTTTTGTTATCACATAATAATATAATTTTATTATTTGAATTATTCTTTAAAATTATAAGATATTTTATGTTGATATTGTGTAAATTTAAATTATTTTCAAGTTTTCTGAAGATTTATTTTCACACATCTTAAAATATATTTTCACGTGCACATCTCAAAATATGGAAAATCTTTTTAATCCAAAATATTTTGATTAAGTGCTATTTGAATATGTCAAAATTATAAGCCCAAATGCTTTAGAATAGCAGTAGAAAAAAAAAAAGCAGCATAGACTTGGTCTAAGCTAAGAATTCAATGAATTTTTGGTAAATTATCATAAGAAAGCAATAAAGTATTTTTCCAACAATAAAAATTTTATTGTCAAAAAGCCTTATTGTTCAGTTTTGTCATGAATAAAGTTGGTAATGAGTAAAATTGATTGTTTTGATAGAGGTGAGAAAGATATTAATAATCGATTGCATTTAGGAGGAAAGTTTAGTTAATGAAAAACAATAAATTAGTTAATTAAACTAAAATGAATTAGTATTTTTTTAATTTTTTATTTACTTTACTTTAAAAACATAACATATACATGATTTTTTATTTTTATAAAAACTTTAAAAAATTATGTTCAATGTATGATTAAATTACATTATTAAATAAAACATATATATATATATATAACCAAAGTTACGTGCTATATCCACCCTCTTGAGTAGATGTGTTTCAGCTAAATTCATGCAAACTTTATTCTATCCGAACAGGGACTAATATATATAGAAATTCAGCTGAAATTTAACTATGACTCAAATCTCTTCTCTATAATTTAATTAACGTGAGCTGTTATTATTTATCACTTATCAACCAATAAATGAATTAAATTCGAAAGTAACATATCATTCTATCAAAACAGGACTAGCGTTCATGCTCGTTGTGCTTTGCATTCTTGGAAAGTGTCCAAGTAGGTATGCAAATGCACCATAAAGATTATTTTGAAATATTTTTTTTATATTTCACATTTTATTTATTTAATAAATAATAATTTAGTCATACAATTCATAAAATATTTTAAAATATTTTTATAAGAATAAGATTAATGTGCAACGCAAGTGCCACAAATCTAGTTAATTAAAACGTCTTAGCTTTAATTAATTAAAATTATCTCTTTTATCCGTCTTTTTTAATTAATGAAAATTATTCTTAACAAGAAAATTCAAAAAACTGTTTTTTTATCCATTTTAAATAACTATAATTATCCTACCAAATTTTTTTAAAAAAATCTCTATTCAATTTATTTTCTTAAATAATGAAGTTATCTAACATAAAATTAAGGCCTTAATTTAAGGGTAATTAACTAATTCTTCCTTAAGGTATAGCAAAATCTGCAAATATGTCCTCGCATTTGAAAATCCTAGTAGTCAGTCCCTGACATTATCTCTGTATTCTAAGTGTGTTAGTTAGCGACACATTATTTGTCGTTCATTAACAGATAGCAACAATTTCCACGCTTGCACCCTGTGAGGGTAGCCTGACAGATGAGAAAGCAGCACTTGTTAGCACGGAGCAAGTTTGAGTGAAAATGACGTTAAATTAAATAGTCCTGACAGTTAAGGATTCGTGTCGCACAATAGTATAAAGTGTCTTCTTAGAAGTTTATCTTACTGTGATGTTACGGTGACTACACTAGTACATAGACCCAAGTCTGTTGTCGTTGTAACTATAACTCTGGAATATTCCGTAGCGAAAAGATAATATCTGCATGGTAACGTTCAATAAAAATATGCTACTACTAATCGTCCGATTTCTTTTTTTTCAATAAAAAAAATTCCACGCTTGCGGAAACTTCAATCTAAAATAGTGATGAGATATAACGTGTATGACGAAATAAAAAAATAATAATATGAAATATATATAGTCCTGGTTAAGAGTATTTAGCTCAAATTAAACTATAAGAAGTGGTGGATTGGATAAGCTTACCTCCAACATCTTGATGATGTTTTTTACATCGCTTGCTCTTCCAATCTGTTTTTCAGTTTTGTCAAGGATGGAGTCAGTCTCTCGGTTCAGCAGAGTACTGGGTACAAGTACAACTCCCCGATCTGGGGCAGTTTCCTCTTTAAGTGCCAATTCACCTATGGCTTGCTTTTCAGTGTCGGCCAGGGACTCATTGATCTTCTTCACTTTGGCAGCCATTTCCAGACGGGATAACATAGGATTGTTGTGGGAAACAAAGTTGCGCAGTCCAGCCATGATCCGGTCCTGCTCTATTTGACAGCGAAGAGTCTCATAAGAAAAATCATCCAACACATCTTCATCTGAATAAAGCACGTCTTGGAGTTTCATCAGCCAAGGCTTGACACGTTCATCCGCAGCTTGCTTGTTCTCTGCATCTAGCAGCACAGCTTGAATCCTCTTGGTTGACTCACTCAGTTTCACAAGAACAAAGTCTTGGGAAAGAATTGATGGTATGTTTTGGTTATGATCTTCCTTATATTTATTTTATCGTCTTTTTTATTTGAATAATTTTGTTTTTGTTCTTTGAACAAAAACAAGCGTGCTGCAGAAACGACAACGACCAGCTGTAACACATCGTTGGCAAAGAATAAACAACTACATATTCTTTGAGCTGTGTAATCATCGATCTGCACATATAAAATTTGATATATATGAGTCTTGCATGTGCTGAAAACACGTGATTGGGAAAAAGCTCTTGGCGCAGATTTAGCTTTTCTTGCTAGCGTGTACGGGTGTTCCCAAATCGACCCTAAACCCTAGTTTCTTGCGCTCCGGTTTGGATCTCCTTCTTGGAGATTGACTGGACAAAGAAATAGTTTGGTGGTTTGGGCATGCTTTCTTTGAATAAGAACTGAAGGTTCGATTTTTTCTCATTTTTATAGCGTTCTTTGATCTTCTCTAGCACTTGTTGTATACGCCTTTTCCTGTTCTTAATGGGTCGGAGATCGAAGAAGGCTTCTCAAATAAAGATTTATCTGGCTGAATTGGTTAAAGATTGCAATGAAGCGCAATCGTTGGTGCCACAATCGGTGAATTCTTTAGCTAGGGTTTGTGATGTTATCGTTGGGGATAAAGGCTAGTCTTCGGAGGGTAGGTCTGTGCCTCCAGCGGTTGCCTCTAGCCCTATGATTTCTCATATGAGGGCGAACCCAGTCGAACATCTGATGTGGCTGTTGAGGCATCTAGTAACCAGAAGTGAAGTGATCTATTCATACATAATAGAGAGCGGTCGTTTGCTCAGGCTCTTAGGTATGTTCCCCCCTCTATGTGTAATGGAGTACCAATTGCTAAATTCACTAGATCTGAAATTGCTGTGGAGAGTGATCGATGGAAGAATGCTATTGTGAGATGTGTGTATGGCAGTATAACTAGGTTCTTTGCTATGGAGAGTTTTCCCATTACTACATGGAAGCGTTATGGTTTGCTTTCTATTCGTCAAGTTACTCTGAATGTATTTTTGTTCAATTTTAAAGATGAGGAAGCTAAGTGTAGAGTGTTGACTGGGCGTCCACGTTCAATTGGCAACCTCTGATCTTGCAAGCTTGGAAGCCATTTATGAATTTTGACATTGGTAAGGTTCAGAAGGTCCTTGTTTGGGTTAAGTTTCCTCTGTTATCTCTGGAATTATGTTCGATGGAGATGTTGAGTCGGCTTGGCAGTGTGCTTGGGACTCCTTTATTTGCTGATCATTGTACGGTGAAGAGGGAACGACTGGGATTTTCAAGAATTCTGGTTGAAATGGATGTTGATGGGGCTTTTCCGGATTCTATCACATTGGAGGATGACGTAGGAGCACAATATTCACAACGTATTGAATATGAATGGAGACCTATATTTTGTACTACTTGCAATGGAGATGATCATACTCAAGCTAATTGCCCCAATGGCGTTGGTAGAATTAAGAAGGTTTGGCAGGTCAAAAAACCTTTGCCAACAGCGCTATCAACTAAAGTTGGCAAGTCAACAGTTCTAGACCAACTGAGTGCACCTATGGCTAGTGCTAGTTGCCTCATGGTGAAGCTAAGGAAAGGCTTCTCACTATAAGTGCCACTAGGGAGGGCAATGTGCCAGAAATCTATAGCAAAAATGATGGTGATATATGTGTTTAGGTGGAGGAACCTAATGTCCATGATGAGCAAGCTGAGAGTGAGTCTGCGGTTAAGAAGAAAACCGCTATGGGTATAGGGATGGGAGGTAAGAGAGTAGGTAGACCTCCTGACAGATTCAGATGCTAGCATCCTGGAATATTAGAGGGTTCAATGACCCTTTAAAACAGTCAATACTAAAGAGACTAATTGTGGATCAGAAGTTGTGGGCAATAGGTGTGTTGAAAACTAGGGTCCAAGAGGTGGATAAGGATAAAGTGTTGGCCAATTTAAAGTTGAGGAACTGGTGTTGTATTAACAACTATGCAGTTGCCCACCTTGATCGAATTGTTGAATGATTCAAAATTTGTTAGTGGCATGTTATTATTAGTCTTAGAGTCAGATAAGTTAGAGTCAAAGATATGTTGTTATCCCTATTTTGTGGGTTTATGGGATTATGATCGTATCTTTTAAATTCAGTTTGTTATCATTCGTGCTCTGTATAAAGAGTCATTGTACTGCTATTTTCAACATAATAAGAAGAACACACAGCAGTGTTTTCATCTATATGTGTCTCTGTTCCAACAATTTTGGTATCAAAGAATTAAAGAAAGAGAGAAATCACCAGGTTTGGGTTCTATTAGAGTGAGAGGAAATTCAGCCATGGCAGGCAACGACACAAATTCAACATCTCAGACTCCTCTTCCAATTTTGAAAGGACAAAATTATCACTTCTGGAGCCTTAAAATGAAGACCATGTTCAAGTCCCAGGAGTTATGGGACCTGGTTGAGACTGGATTTGAAGACCCAGAACCAGATGAGCCGAATCAATGGTTGCGGGAAAGTCTCAAGAAAGATGCGAAGGCCCTATTTCTGATTCAACAATCTCTCGATGATGAGATTTTCCCACGTATTGCAGCAGCAAGTACCTCCAGTGAAGCATGGGAGATTCTAAAGCAAGAGTATTTGGGTGACAAGAAGGTAATCACTGTAAAGTTACAGACACTTCGTCGTGATTTTGAAACATTGGCCATGAAAGAAAATGAATATGTGTAAGATTTTTTGTCTAGAGTGTCTGGAATTGTTAATCATATGAAATCATATGGTGAAGATGTTAGTACTGAAACTATTGTGTGTAAGGTTTTGAGAAGCCTAACACCCAAATTTGATCATATTGTTGCTGCAATTGAAGAATCTAAGGACTTGACTACTTATACTTTTGATGAATTAATGAGTTCCTTGTTAGCCCATGAAGCCAGGCTTAACAAATCTCATGAAAAGGTTGAGGAGAAGGCTTTCAGGTGAAGGGGGAGTCCTTGTGCAAAGAAGCAAAATTAGACAATTCAGGAGGTCGAAGAAGAGGCAGAGGTGGATTTCGTGGACGAGGACGTGGTGGCGGTAGATGTAGAGGTCAATCTGGTGAATCACGTCAGTACAATCAGTACAAGAGTTCAATTCAATGCAGATATTGTAGCAAGTTTGGGCATAAAGAAGCTGAATGCTAAACCAAACAGAGAGGAGAACAGAAGCAAGCCAATTTTACAGAGAAGGTTGAAGAGGAGAGCAAGCTGTTCGTGGCCCATTCATATATTCAAGGTTATGTCAACAGCAACGATGTATGGTTTCTGGACAGCGGATGCTCCAACCACATGTTCGGAACCAAGTCATTGTTCAAAGAGCTCGATGAGTCACAGAAAAGTGAGGTTTGACTCGGGGACGACAAGCAAATGAAGGTTGAAGGGAAAGGTACAATTGCCATCAGAACTGTGCAAGGTGATGTTAAACTTCTCTATGACATGCAATTCGTGCCTAGTTTAGCTCTCAACTTGTTAAGTGTTGGACAGTTGATGACTAGTGGATATTCTGTTGTGTTTGATGGTGATTCGTGTGTTATTCATGATAAAAAAATCTGGTCAGATTATAGCAACTGTACATATGATACAAAATAGAATGTTTCCAATTGATGTTTCAAACGTTGTGAGCAAAGCCTTAATTGTTAGAGGCAAAAATGAGGCTAAAATATGGCATTTACGTTATGGGCATTTGAATGTGAATGGTTTGAGACTTTTGAGTTAAAAAGAAATGGTTGTTGGCTTGCCAAAAATTGGTGAACTTGATTTTTGTGAAGGATGTGTTTATGGGAAGCAGAGTAAGAAATCATTTCCTATTGGAAAATCATGGAGGGCTACTGATTGTCTTGAACTTGTGCATGCTGATTTGTGTGGGCCTATGAAAAAAGAGTCACTAGGTGGAAGTCGCTATTTTTTGTTATTTACAGATGATTACAGCCACGTGAGTTGGGTTTATTTCTTGAAATTCAAATCTGAAGCCTTTGAGAATTTCAAGAATTTTAAGGCACTTGTGGAGAAACAAAGTGGTAAAAGTATAAAGGCTTTTCGAACGGATCTTGGTGGTGAATTTCTATCTAATGCTTTCACTAAATATTGTGATGAGAATGGTATTCACAGGAAATTTACAGCCCCACATACACCAGAACAGAATGGCGTTGCGGAGCAAAAAAATCGAACCGTTGTGGAGATGGCTAGAAGCTTGTTGAAAGCAAAGGGGCTTCCAGATCATTTTTGGGGAGAAGTAGTTGCAACAGCAGTAATGGTCCGCATCGTTTCTGACAACACACCTGGTTCGACTATGGTGCCCCATAAATAGTTGGCTTGTTCACGAAGTAAGAAATCGCTTGGTTTCTTGCAGGGACACCTGGCTAAACTATGCTTTGATTGAACTGGACACTTGGCTTGCTTCCCATCGGATTGTGTCGTACGGAATCTCGAGTTTTCGCTGGCGTCTGTTGTTCTGAAAACAGTGAAAGCCGTGGTTTCCACTCTGGTGCCAAAAAAGAAATCTCTGCCTTAATCATATCTGCTATTTTTGTTGACGTCTTGATAGGAAATGTCAGGTTTTGCAACCATTTCAGTCGCAGCACTCAATGCTGTGTTAGTTTCTGCGTCAAAAGGGAAATATCTTTTCCGAATGCGACCTGCAAAGACACCATTATATCATTAATCTATAAATTCAGTTCAGTGAAGCCGTAAAATTAATGCGAACTGGCAATGATGAGGAAGGAATATGCAAAATGATAATCTCTTCTTTCGCTTTTATACTCATATCAACTACATCTGAAATGTCCATGATAATGATAATCAAAATTTTCAATTCCAGTGAATTCAGTCTCACCTGACGTTGCTCCAGTTCATTTTGAGCCTATATCCATTTGAGGATCCATTAACATAGAAAGTAGTATTTTCATTAATTTCAAGGTGACTATAAAGATTCAAGCAACATCAGCTTACCCTGAATAATCTAATAGCGTATAATCTGATCGACCATCATCAATTTGGAGAAAAGAGTCATTCAACAACTCGCCAGCAGAGGGTCTAAGTGATGCAGGAGCCAAGCATTTCTCAACAAACTGTCTTAATTCTGGATCCTTCACTTTGCATAAAGCATCTGGTTTCTTTCCCTAAAAGGGCTCAAGCATATAACATTATGAAAAGAAAGGGAACGGCAAAAGAAAGGAAGAGAACAAACAGAGCGCTTACTGATGTAACTTTGTTGCACATATCATCGGGATCAGTGCATTCACTGTGTGGACATTCAGAAGTGACCATTTCTAAATCAGTAAATGGTTTTGTGGCTAATACTTTAACTGCCTCAAGTACAATTCAACGTTTCAGTGGAAAAATTGAGGGTGTAATTAGCACTGTTAATCCAAGAAGTGTGCAATTTCATTACGTTGTTATGGTTTAATGTCTTCATCAGATGAATCTCACGGTGAAGCCAGTCGAGACTTTCAATGCTTTGAAGGAAATCATAAACCTTCACTTGGTTCCAAGCAACTTCAATCCCTTCCAAAATGTGAAAGGCTCTATAACTGTTTTATCAAAAAAAAAAAAAGCAGTAACCAAAGAACCAATCTATTTCTCAAAAGATAAAGATCATGTTGGTTTGTTTGTGTAAGGAGTGTTTACGAGAAATATAGAGCATATTCATTGAGAAAGCGTTGATTAAATACATAAAATCATAACATAAAACTAGAAGAAACGTAAGCATTATCTACTAAACATGGGCCACTACTCTAAATTGTAGCATAACATAGTCATCAACAATATGAAATATAGCAAGGATGCAGAACATGAGCCACTATTCAAACTTGACCACTTTCTTAAATCAAAAACATGATGCAGTTATGTGGTTATGGGCATATCCACAATTATTAAAGGCACAACTTCAACAGATCATCGAAACCTCAGAAAGATTTCAGATTTATTCATAGAAACACCACCAATTTAATCAGAAAGCAACAAAGTTAAAGAAAATAGTGAAAACTGAAATGGGTGTGCAAGTAGATTAATAAAAGACAAGAAATTTGATTCATACGCTGTCTTTAAAGCTCCTTTGCCAAGTACTTCGTTGCACTGCAAAGACAAAAAAAGGAAAAAAAGGGAAAAAATGAAGCTATAATCAAACTAAATCCTCACAGAAGTGCAGGATAGAGAGAGAGAGACTTTGCCATGTCTCCCACATGGGTCGACTTCAACGAACTCTGAGTGATTAGGGTCAACATGTGAGAGACCAGTCATTGTTTTCAGAACTTGTTTTTGATTTTCTTCACTCTTTCTTCTTTCTGTTGGTGTGACACTTCCTTTAACAAAGAGTACTACTTTTCCATTACCTTTTAATTTGAGAGTTGAGAGACACGAAAAAGGAAATATCAACTTTTAGCTAGTGAGAAAGAGGGATCAATTATTTGCCATCCGCTTTATCTACCTGAAAAGTTATTTGATTTAAAGCTTCACCATTTTAGTTGTAAGAATCATCATTGATAAGTGGTTTTGTCAGAGAAGTTACTGAGATTTGATTTAGTTTATTAAGATCAAATGAACAAAAAAAGCCTCTCATATAAAGAACAATTTTAACGCTAAAGAATCAAGTAAAGGACACTAAAGGATCGAGTAAAAATAATATTCCAGCAGAATCCAATATACTAGAAGGGTTTTAGAACATCTGCAGAGAACGTATGCTATTTGCTTTGACAACATACATATTCCAACAAAAGATGTGAATTTCCACAGCTCTTACCTCAGAATCTAATTTCTAGACCTTCGGATATGCAACAAATCATGATTCCACGCTGCCAAACTGCATTTGTATCTTTCTTGCACTGTGTTGATATTAATCCACTGCAACAAAACAAGTCTAAACTCTCATGGAGCCCACTTCAAAAAGAAAAACTAAATTTTTCATGGAGCCTTCACTATGAACAAGTCTACCTAGTTCAAGAATTCAAGACCAACTAATAACATCATCATATGAACAATTGCATTGATTTGTTTTATGACTCCTTAACTGAACTTACTAACTACAACCGTCATCCAGATCCTACGCAAAATCGACAGCTATACAACGACAATTCATCGTTTCAACTCAAGAGCAAGCAATTCAGGTGAAAGCGCAGCAGGATCTAGTTCCCAGAAATCTTTTAGAAGGTCTGGTACATCATTACCAGAAAGTTTTCTTGCCGGAATCTGGTGGGAAAATAATCGGATGTCATCTTTTCCGAGCAATCTAACAGCATGACAACCAATCTCTCGCCTCTTAAATACAGTCTTGAAACCATCCACTTTCTCTAGATAGGCTGTGCTCAAACCATGAACCTCACTGTAATTTGATAGAACTATAACAATCTCATAATGTTGCTTATCTGCTGCTGAAAGATTTCTTCCTTCTGAACCCACATCTGCCTGACTATAAATTGCCCACACCGAACCCTTCTTCGGATAGATTCTATAAACTTCTCTTGCTGCCCTTTCGCACTCAACCATATGAGAAAAGATATTCAGAGATTTAGTAACTGTTGTCCAGCCAACTTTGTATTTCCCACATGATACATGAAATCCTATTTTCTGCCAACCAATCAATCGTTGATCGCCATTAGTTTGAAGATCAAGCCAACATAACTTCACTTCAAAAGGGTTCACTGCAACAACTTCATCAATCAAACCATAATGCATTGGCATTCCATCATCATCATCATATAAAGCCCACACTTGCCCTTTCTTAAAACTCCTCTCTACTCTATCTCTATCAAAGTCGTAAAAGTTTGAATCCTCCACTGCCATATTCTTTGAACTCTTTGAACCTCTACGCTCCTCAGTCTTCAGATTCACACTCTTCCTTGACACACTATTTCCATCAATTTCAACATTGCTACTCTTTTTTACAACTTACCTTGTTTCAATTTCCTCATCTCTACTCTTACTTTAGGCTACATTTTTCTCCCTATCAACATCCTTAATATTCTTCATAGCAGCCTCGTCCTTTTTCTTCTTGTCAATGTTCCTCTCTTTCTCGGCATGCTGCTTCTCTTTCTCTTTCAATTTCGATCTCTCTTGACTAGCCTTTTTCTTCGCTTCCAACTGCATCTCAGCCAGTGTCATCATTTCATCATCTGCAAATTTTACCTTCTTCGGCTTTGATCTCTCCAACAACTCATCAACAGTAAAAAAATTTCTCTTCAAACCCGGAGGCCTCAACCTCCCACCACTCCATACTACTCCACCACCACCACCTTCATTCTTCCTCATGCTCACACCACCCAATTTCTCGCTGCTCCTCCTTTTCCCCTCCAAATCAGCAAATCCTTCGCTATCCCCTGATTTCGCTCTCAAGTTAACAATTTTTGCCCTCAACCTGTCACTCCTAAATCTAATTCCACTCCCATCATTATTCTTATTGGCTTCCTCGACCTCCACAGCCTTAAAGCTCTTCTTACAACTAGGACAAACCAAACTATGCCCCAAATACTTCCGCTCAAACTGATGCAAAAGCCTACACCTTGAACAAGCGGTCCAAAATGTCTCCACCATGGAACTACCGGCATCACTAACTCTCTCTTCTTGCAACCTGATCCTCAACTTCATATCATACTGTTTCCTCC
>CAODLS012567159.1:0-14385 GCA_948243855.1 Flueggea neowawraea
AATTGGGCGTAAACGAAAGCAACCAGGGTCATTTTCAGGTCCTGCCAATAGCTCAGGTACTGCAAACACTACAGGACCATTGCCAAGTTCTCCTTCTACACCTTCCACCCACACAGCAGGAGATGCAATGTCACTGCCTGCCTTGTCACCTGACGGTGGTTCGCCCAAGTCTCTGCTTATGTTTGGGTCTGATGGTATGGGGTCCCTAGCGTCAGCCCCAAATGAACTGGTTAGTCTTTTTTGAATAGGTAGCTTGGATAGGTTTCTTTATTTACCTTTTATTTGTGCCATTCATTAGGAATCGTCAATGAACTGAAACAGTAAAGGGATTTGCATCAACTGAATGACAGGACAAGAACACTTTTTTTGTAATAAATAATTTTTGCTTCATAGGATTTCTTTGCAAATTATTGGCTGAACTAATGTTCGTAAAGCAAAGAAGCTTAAGACTTTTAAGAATTATAGAAGTGATTTCTTTCTATTTGATAAAAAAAAGCTCAGTTACTTTGGCAATGTGAAACTGTGGAATAGAGGATTGGCTTTATATGGTTTTTGATAAGTATCTTTCCTAATATACTCTTTTGAATATATTTCCTCTTCTGCCAACACTGTTGACTACTGTATAAGATAACTTTGAAGGTTGAATGATCATTGAAATCCTTGCAGGCTGATATGGACTGCATGGTGGATGATAGAACTTTAGAGGAAAATGTAGACTCTTTCTTTTCTCATGATACTTTGGATCCTAAAGACATAGTTGGTCAGCCTATGGATATTAGTAAAGGTACAATTAGTGTGTAGTTTTCCACAGGGACTTTGCCATATAGGCACAAACTATCTACAAACATATTCACCCTCTCCATCACAACCTACACAAAATCCAGTGGATTGGAGAGATCAAGACATGATTTTTTTTTCCATTATGACTCAGATTTACTTTGAGGGTTTGAAACCATTTTTTAATGCAGGCTTCACATTTTCCGAAATCTGCAGTATTCCTGCAAGTACAAGTAAAGTGGAATGTTGTCACTTCTCATCAGATGGAAAATTGCTTGCAACTGGAGGGCATGATAAAAAGGTGAGTTCTGCACAGAGTAAAATCATTGTTTGCTAATAAGGGGTTAGGAAAGTGCACTCTGCTAAGAATATGTATTTATGATTTTCTTCTTCAATTCACTGCTAACAGACATAAAGCCATTACTTGTTTCACTGTCTGAGCCATTTGCTGTTTCATTATCTGATGCAGGTTACACTTTGGTGCACTGAAACTTTTACAGTGAAGTCTGTTCTTGAAGAGCATTCTCAATGGATAACTGATGTTCGCTTTGGGCCTAACATGTCAAGACTTGCTACATCTTCAGCTGACAAAACTGTTAGGGTTTGGGATGTTGATAACGTTAGTATCAGTTATTTTCACATAGAGTAGTCCCTTTTTTGATTTGCCTATCAATGGAAATCTGATTCGAAACCGGATACATGTTCTGAGAGACAAGTGGCCTTGGTTTCTAAATATGCAACAATATTAGATAGCATATCTGTACTGTGGCACCATTGTTTTTTTGAACAGTGTAATTGAGCTGACTGGTTATTTCGGTTACAGCCAGGGTATTCCCTTCGCACATTTACGGGACATGTAACGACTGTGACTTCAGTCGACTTTCACCCGAGCAAAGAGGACCTTATCTGTTCATGCAATGATAATGGTGAGATGCGCTGCTGGAGCATCAAGAATGGAAGTTGTACTGGAGTGTTTAAGGTATAACAATGTTTGCATCTCGGAATCTTGCAGAAAAAAAAAAGAAAAAATAACTGCAATGAGTATTACAAAATTTGGCTGTGATTTTGCATATTGTATGTTGTTTTTCAGGGTGGTGCTACCTTGATGAGATTTCAGCCTCGTTTTGGAAGGATCCTTGCTGCGGCCGCTGGAAGCTCGGTATCATTACTCAATGTGGAGACTCAAGTTTGCAGACTTAAATTGCAGGTTTTCACTACGCTCCTCAAGTTAGTTGGAGCACTTCTTACTGTAATGTGTAACTTAAAAAATTGTTTGACTAAATTGAACTTGTTTAATTTGCTCAAAGAAGATGCATGGCATGAAATAAAGGAATTGGGAACCTGACTTGTCAGAAGGGTTTATGTGATCATGAACTGGAAGCTTTCCATTTTGTTATTTGTATATCTAACATATCTGTTCGTTTTTTAATCTGTTTCGTTCGTTACAAAACGCTAGTTAACGCAATACTTTTTTTTGTTTTCACAATTTAATCATTCGTTCTGTTATTTAATTGCTCAGGGTCATGAGAACAGTGTCCACACTGTAACCTGGGATCCTTCTGGTGAGCGTCTGGCATCTGTAAGTGATGACTTGATAAGGGTGTGGCAGTTCACTCTAGCAGCAAGGGGGAATGCATTCACAAGTTAAGCTGTGCAGGCAACAAGTTTCACACCTGTGTTTTCCATCCTATGTATCCATCTCTATTGATCATTGGTTGCTACGAGGCAAGTTATAGCTTCCATACTCTTTGATTCCATTTGATGATCTAATCTATTATTCAGAAGTTCAGGATTCAAAATTTCCTTGAACAAATAAAGTGCAAGTATGAGATTATTGATGGTATTGGTTTTTTATCTTGACATGATTTCCCAGACTATAGAGCTTTGGAACATGACCGAGAACAAGACGATGACTCTGCAAGCACATGCAAAACTTGTATCTTCACTGGCAGTATCAGATTTAACTGGATTGGTAGCATCAGCTAGTCATGACAAGTGTGTCAAACTCTGGAAGTGATTTCATTCCCTACAGCTCTCTGCTTTTCGAATTTTTCTCAATTCTGTCAATACATACGGCTAACCCAGTCCGAGCATGCTCACCAGTTTTCACGGGTTGCAAATGCTGTTATAGTTATGTATAGGCTAATCAAGAGACTTCTGTTATGTTGCTCTTATGCTGAGTCCTGACCCAGTTTACAGTACTCGGGAAGTTTCAATTTTGTGCCATTACCATAGCTTGGTGGCTATGTGACAATGACAACACATCTTAGACATTATTCCTGGCGGGTAGCAAGAATTGCAAATGCTAGTATTGGAAATGCAAGGCACAGGGGCTTTTTTATTATTATCTGTAATTACATCATATATATATATTAAAGCCGATCATTCAAAGTTCGTCATTTTTGCTTCTTTTTTTCCTTTCTGTGACAATGAGAGGAATGAAGTGCTCAGAATTATGACCAAGTTTCTCAGTTGAGTTTAACATTAACTTTGAAACAGTTACAATTCAAAGAAGTTCTTGTGTTGCTTTGGCAGCCACGGGCATTAATTTTAGGTAGTAGTATTCATTTCTAAAAAATTAATTACTTTTATTTATATTTTAACTAATTAGATATTAACAGATAGTCGATAATTAATACAACAATTAAAAAAAAGGAACAGATAAAGTATTTTTTTTTCAGTACTTTGGTTAACACGACCCTATTAAATATAAAAGTTAAAAGCTTTTACAAAGGAGGAAATTACACGGTGGTTTTTTTAATTATAATTTCTAACTTAAAACATACGGTATTATATTCTCACTAATAAAAAATTTAATTAAAAATTCAGAAATATCTGAATATTTATTTAATTTATTCATTTATTGTTAAATCTTTCACTCAGTTTTCTTCTCTCTCGCCTCACTCTTCTATGTCCCTTTCTCCTCTCTATCGCCTTCCCCTTTTCTCTAACTTCTCTGTCCCTTCATTTGTGTCTCCCTCTCCTTCTCTGTCACATCTCCGCCTCCCTCTCTCCCTTCACTTTCCTCCCCACTTGCTTCCGCCATCGGCGACACCCCTCCTCTCCCAATTAGGGTGTAACGCTCGGCTCAAGAAAAGCTCGTTCGAGCTCGGCTAGTTAATAAACGAGACTATTCACGAAAAAAATATTTAGCTTGTTTTCATAAATGAGTCTTGCTTGAACAATCAAAAGCTCGAGTCTAAAAGTTCGCAAACATGCTCGTTTATGTGTTCATGAACAAGCTCATTTATACATGTGTGTGTGTGTGTGTTAAACAAATTTATCAAAAATATACTTATGTTTGAAATAGTATTTAATATTTGTGTCACATCGACAAAAGTGTAAATTTGCACTAATAAGTCGTGCCTATAAAAGTATAAGCATGTTTGTAGATGATGTATTTTGTTGAACTTATGAAACAAGTTGAAACTTCTAATAGTTATTGGTTCGCATGCTCAATATGAGTTTATTGAACTAACTTAAACTTGATTGTATTTTTTTAGAGTTTTTGTCAAGTTTGAAAGAGTAAAGCTCGTTTAAAATTTTATTTGAGCATTTGTTGAACTGAACTCAAAAAGCTCGCGAGCTTTGTAACAAGCCGAGCTTGAACAAGATTTTGAGCTCAAGATAGAGCTCAAGTTCAAGCTCGAAACATTTTAGTCGAACTATGCTTGAACAATAAAAACTCGGCTCTGCTCAGTTCGATTACACCTCTACTCCCAATGCCTTGCGTGTCCAATCCAAGATCCGCGAGATCTTCATGTCCGCTGTTAGCTCCACCATGACTGAAGGCAAAATCCTCTCCATCATTCGAGACAGAAGAGCGACGGTGAGAGGTCAATGAGCTCGATGACATACAAAACTCTGTTAGTGATGTTGTCGGATCTACCTACGTAACAGACCTATTTTTATGCAAATTAAAATCAGTTTGGTTACATGATTTTGACAGTTTTGTGTATTTTTTAAATGATCTTCATGCAATGCGGAGAGAGACAGAGACAGAGAGAGAAAGAAAGAGCGAGCGAGAGAGAGAAAGAGAGAGAGAGAGGGAGGGAGATAGAGAGAGAGGCGCGGTGCAGCGCCAGAAGAGCAACGTCTAGGGTTTCAAAACCCTAGCAACTGCCACCCATGAAGTAATGGTTATTTAAAAATTTGTTTGTAGTCACAAAATTTTGTAAAATTACAAATCAGACCCTAAATTAATAATTTCAACTTTGATTATTTAAAAAAAATATTGAAATTGGATGACACCAAATTAAATGGGACAATTACGAAAATATTTTAAAAATAAATTTAAATTTCTAAAATGCAAGAACATTCAAAATGTATACAGAAATAGAACTCATTTAATACAATTACAAAAATGTAAAAATTTGATCGCTCGTTAGAAGTTTGACCACGTGCTGACCATGCGTCTAAAAGTTGACCACACACCAGAAAGTTCAACCACACGACAAAATCAGTGCAAAACGAGAAAAAATTATTCTCAGTTTTCCAGATACGAAAAATGAGTACAAAATGAGAAATGTCGAGAATACACTGAGTACAAACGATAACAAATCGAGTACAAACGAGTACAAAATGAGAATAAACCGAGTATAAATGTGTACAAAATGAGAACAAACTGAGTACAAACAAATTCAAATAAGAACAAACCGACTACAAACGAGTGCAAACGAGAACAAACCGAGTACAAACAAGAATAAACCTAGTACAAATGAGTACAAAACGAGAACACGAATGAGAAAAAACTGAGTACAAATGAAAACAAAATAAGACAAACCGAGTACAAATTAAGTACAACAAAAAAATAATATGAAAAAAGTACAACAAAAAATAATATGCAAAAATATTTTAATTTTTTATTATTCAGTAAAATTACGACTACAAAATGAATACATCACTAAAAATAATCACAAAAAGAGTAAAAAAGAACACAAAATTGCTTCAATTGGTTTTATTCAAATTCAAATTATTTAGAACTTTTTAACACTTATTAATGAAACAAATTAATCTAGGGACACTACTGCACAATTACAGTTGTTTAAACACTAATTTGTCTCACAAATCACTCAGCTTCCTCTGATAATCCTAATAGTCCAATAAATCTGGTAATTTCACTCCATCAAATTCTAATCTTTCACCCTTCTTACAATTCATTGGTATACTTGTTGAGTCATTTTGGTCAACATGTGAAATTCCGTTAAGTTTTAATGATTAAAAAAACATGTGAAAATTTTAAGTTAAGCATGTAACCAACTATTACACACGTAATTAGTGGTCCTTAAGCATGTAATGACGAGACTAAGCACGTAAAGAATCAAGCTTTATTTTTGGTGTGATTTCTGGAAGTCACCAATGCACGTAATGTTGAGCATACACACATAAGTTGCCAGAGGAATTTTTGAGGTGTTCCTCGGAATTCTTCTAAGCACATAGTTACTGATGAAAACAATTAATCTAGGGACTGATGTTATATTTTTACAAATTTATAGGGATATTAGTGTAATTTTCAAATATTGTAGTCCTCTTCCTCCTCTTTGTGGTGGGTAGCTAGGGTTTGTAACCCTAGCTGCCACCCTTTGTTTCGCCTTCCTTACATGCTCTCGTCGCTCTTTGTCTCTCTAATCTGGTCACCGACCACAACAAGGTCTCTCTCTCTCTCTCTCTCTCACTCTTTCCTAGTTGTCGCCTCTCTCGATCTCGTTCTCTCCACCCGAAACCACCTCTCAGTCTCTTTCTCTCTCTATGTTGCTCTCTATCTCTCGTTCGCATCGTGCTCTCTATCACTCTTGTCTGTGTCGTGCGCTCTCTCTCATTCTTGTTAGCATCATGCCGGAAGTCCGAGAAGGAGAAGGGGGAGGCAGGCAGAAAAGAGGGAGGACAAAAAGAGAGAAGGTGGGGGAGATGAGAGAGAAAAAAGATAGGGAGGCAGAAAAGGTGAGGGAGGGTAGAGAAAGCGAGAGGAGGAAGACTGTAGTGAGAGAAAGCACGAGAGAAGTTGAGGAGAGAAAAACTGGAAGAATATGAATTGTTGTATTTCTAAAATTTTAATTGAAATGTTCGAATACAGAATATATAATCACCCCTCCTTGAAATGTAAACTTATAATGGTAAAAGTAGACTTACCGGGTAATTTCCTCAAAGTAAATGACTTTACAAGAACAAATTAATAATTTTTTTAAAAAGGAAGTTTTAAATAATAAAATTTAAATGAAACTAAATTTAATCAATTGTTGGTGATGTACTTGTTTTGTACCAAATAACAACAAAATATCGAAAATGTTTTCAATTTTTTGGCGTTGTATTCATTTTTTGTACATGTTCTGTAATCACTTGTTGGTGTTGTGCTCAGTTTGTACTCGTAATTTTACCAAATAATATAACAAACTAAAAATAATTTTTTAACTTTTTAGTCTCTTACTCATTTTGATATTCTTTTTGTAAGTATTTGTTGATGATGTGCTTATTTTGTACTCATTTTTCTAGTGGTCAAAGTACTCAGTTTGTACTCAGTTTTGTATGTATTTGCTTGATTATACTTGGTTTATTCTCATTTTGTATGCATTTGTTATTATTGTACTCATTTTTCTAGTGGTCAAAGTGCTTAATTTGTACTCAATTATGTATGTATCTGCTCGTTTGTATTAGGCTTGTTCTCATTTTGTACTCGGTTTGTTATCATTTTATACCCATTTTCGTATCTACAATATTGAGAACAGTTTATTCTCGTTTTGTACTCATTTTAGCGTATGGTCAAACTGTCTGACACATGGTCAATTTTCTAAAAAGTGGTCAATATACTATTAACTTTCTGATGTGCAGTCAAAAGTGATCAAAGTTTGGCAGTTGTAAAATTAAATTTTTCTTGTTTTTATTTTTAAAATGATTTTCAGTGTTGCCATATTTTTGTAATTTTACAAAATTTTATTATATTTTTGTGTAATTGGCCTAACAAAATTTATAGCTTGGACTAATAATAGGCTGACCAGAATTGGTAGAGGATGCAATGACTTATTTATTGTGACATATTTTTGCGAAGTACTGAGCTTTCGGTTCCAAACGAGTATTACTGTGTTAGAATGGCGGACCACAATCATTACATTTATAGGGCAAAATTGTATAAATTATATATAAATTTAAAACACGGATTAATTGGAATTCTTTTCTTAATGATTTAAGATGATTTAGTTTTTAATGAATTTTATTTTATCATGATTGAAGTTTCAACCAGTAGTATTCACTTATTACATAAATGAAAGCGGAATTATTTTAGCATTTCTAAAATTTGATGTATTATTTCGTAGTATCTCTAAATTTTAAAAAGATTTTTGTTGTGCCCCTAAAATTTAACAGCTTTATTTTTTTTAAAGAAAATACGAAAGTACTAATATAGGCTCGTAAAAACAGAAGCCTCACAAAACCCACTTTCAAACACTCCTCGAAATCCCTCCTTTCCTTCTCCTTCATCAACCCTTTTCTCCCCTCCTCCGCCTCCAACTCCCTTCCCCGCCGCTCCTTCGTTGTCTGCGCCGCCAGGAGTAACAAACCCCATGTTAACATCGACACAATTGGCCATGTCGAACACGGAAAGACTACTCTCATCGCCGCCCTCACCATGGCCCTTGCCTCCTTGGGTGGCAGCGCTCCCAAGAAGTATGACGAAATTGACGCCGCCCCCGAACAACGCGCCCGTGGTATCACCATTATCTTTGCCACTATTGAGTACGAGACTGAGAACCGCCACTACGCCCACTTGGACTGCCCTGGCCACGCCGATTATGTCAAGAACATGATTACTGGTGCTGCACAGATGGACGGTGCCATCCTCGTCACCCATGCCCCAAACCAAAGAACACATCTTGCTGGCCAAACAAGTAGGTGTTCCTAACATGGTTATGTTTTTGAACAAAGAAGACCAAGTAGATGATGAAGAATTGTTGCAATTGGTGGAACTTGAGGTTCGTGAATTATTGTCTTCTTATGAATTTCTTGGTGATGATATTCCGATTATTTCTGGTTTGGCTTTGTTGGCTTTAGAGACACTAGTTTTGTGCACGCTTGCGTTGGAACGTAAATTTTAATTTTATAAATATTTTAAATTTTTTTATAAATTATATGACTAAATTATTATTTATTAAATAATTTATAAAAAAAGAAAATATATTTTTGATAATTAAAAAAATAAAATGTTAAAAACGATGATTCTCACAACACATTTAAAATTAAGTTTATTAACAAATATTGCTAATGTATATTAGAGTCTTTTTTCTGATAATATCCATTAACCTCTAAAAATGAATCAAAACTAATGACAATAATGATGGACACAATTCACAAGGATCATTAAATTTAAACATCTAAGGCAGTGTTCTAAGTCCATTAACAAATGTTGGTTCTTCATGAAATGATAATTTTTTTCTCTCTAAAATATAAATTAGCCTTCAAAAGTGAATCAAAACTTAAAGAAGAGTGATGATCACAATTCATAAGAATCATTCACATAGTATAGTCAACCAAGACAACAGCTAGTAGACTTAATACAACAATTTTTTGAAATCATGTTTAGTATATAAATTGATGAGAACTAAACAAATTTTGAACCGGGCTGTGTCTTAAATCCTTGAATAATAATTATAGTAGTTGATACAATTGTCTAGATTTGTGAGCAAGTACTTTGCACATGAATGTTATTTTTATAAATATTTAAAAAAATTTGTAAATTGTATGTCTACACTATTATTTATTCAATAAAAAAATATGAAATTAACAAAAGTGTTTCAAGATTAAAAAAATTTAAAAGATGTTAGTGTAAATATGTATTATTTTAATTTATTCAATATAAAATATATTATAATTGTGCCAAAAGAATTTCTTAGTAAACGTAGTTCTTTGTAAATATTGTACACAAATCAGAACATTCATTTTGGTCCACAGATAATATTTCACCGAACTTGCATTGATTGTGTTGTTGTCTTGTTTCACAAGGCACTATTGGAAGTACTTATCTGAAATAACCGTCAAGTACAATTATTTTTCCTCTAAAAGGTGTTGGATAACTCATGATGTCTTTAAAACTTCTGTCAACTGTTTTATTTATTTTCAAAAAAATTAAATTTTATCTTAGAAAATATTTCAAACCAGCTATCGATTTTATGATTTTTTAATTAATTAAAATTATCTTTCGAAAATTTAAAAATATTAAATATTTCACTTAATTTTTTTAAATATACAAATAATTTATAAGTAACATAACAATTTTTTTCAGAAAAAATCATATATCTTAATTACGTGAGTCCTTCTTTAAAGAAAAAAATAAACAATTATTTTATTTTTCTCATATTCAAGCTTATTAGTTAGCATAATATAAAAGGCCATCCAGAATTTTCAGATATTATAGGCATATCTTGCAAATTTAACATAGAATTTTTATCTTATGTTCATTTAGTTATGTTTTGTTAATACTTAAGTACTTATTTAATCTAAGTATAAATTGAAAGATTTTTCTTCTTTCAAACTCTTTGTCTATGCTTATTTTGATTAAAAGACAAACCTTTCTCCTTTCTTTGAATTTTTAGTCATTATATTAAATAAGTGATGAAACAACGATTCTTACATAAGTTGATTCCTAATTTTTGTGTCATATGATAACATAAGTAAGCAGTTATTATTGTATCTGCCAAAAATCTCACATATCATTGGAATTGTTGCTCTGGTGAGGAAGAAACTGAGACGTCTAAAAATTGGTCGAAAGTAGGGCTGGGCAAATCAGGCTGGCAGTGATTGCTGGCCCACGGCCCGGTCCGACTGACTTTTTAAAAGAAAAGGGTCGGACCTAAGCTAATGGTCTGGCCCTACGAGCCAGGCCTTGAATATTTATTATATATATATTTTTTAATATTTTATATATATAATATATAATATGTTAATATTAATTTGATGTATTATGTGCTATAAATTAATAAAAATAATGTCAATTATAAATTTAAGAATTGTTTAATATTTATTAAAGTATAATTTATATAATAAAATATATGTTAAATTATATTTTGATAAAAATAATAGAATATAATTTTTTTTTAAAAAAAGGTCTGCGGGCTGGGCCAAACATTCAGCCCAAGTGACCTAACCTGGCCCGACCCGCATGGCCGAACTAGGGAAAACCCCCTCTGGCCAGACCCATGCCCAACCCTAGTTGGAAGTGTGGATATTTAAAAATGGAATGTTCTTAGAATGCATAATAATTTTTTTTGAAGTAGATTTTTCATCATTTTGAGTTATAAAGATAAAATATTAGATCAATAAAACCCATAATCAAGAAGAAAATTTTTTGAAGTTCGAGTTTGAATTTTTTTTAATTGTCGTATTTGTGTTATATTTTTATCAAAATTTTAAATAATTATGTTTATTTAATAATATATATCTAAAATATATCTAAAATAATTTTTCCACATTGACATTTATAAGTGTTATGATGTTATGATTATAATTTTTCTTATATAACAAATAATATTTTGTCAGTAGCTTCAATATACTCTCTTAATTAAACACACTTAAAACAATACGATGAACTAACAAATTTAATTTACAAGTTGGGTAATTTTTACCGCTTGAAGAATCGAAAGATCAATCCATAAATTTATAGCACAAGCTAAAGAAAAATCACATTCTGTAAAAATTTGACTACAAAACCCCACAAGTTGTTGTCAAAAACTTGTGCAAATGGAAATTAATATATGCTATTTTTCTAAAGCTCTGGTCATCAAGAAACGCGCTCCTTTTCCAGAATATAGTTCACTGCCTCTTCAACAGTATCCCAACCTGCACAAGATAGCATGCATTATTGCATTGTCCTTTGAAACAAAAAAAAAACATGAAGATAAGTCTTTAATCAATCTCTCCATTCCATTTAATTTAATATGAATCCTTAAAAGAGTTTAGACAATTTGCCAGATCAGCAGGAAACTCTGCATGGTTACGTTCCCCGCGGAAAACACCAGTTCTTGTCAAGATAGAAAACCAAAGATGTCCAGCCTGTAAAATAAAATTTAGGCAATGGAACAATTGTTGAATCGATATGTTGGTTCAAGCATAAGCGGATCTTATTTATCGTATATGTCAGTCAAAATGTCGCAAGCAATTATACTTTTGGTTCAGTCATAAGCATGCTGGTGTTGAGCGAATAATGCTGTAATACCACAGAAGAAATTAATGCAAAATACCAATTGGATGCCATTGGTGTCCACTGAAGAATTATTCCCAATCATATAGAGCGTTTTTAAATCCTGTGAGCTTGAGTCTACACATTCCTTCACATTGTCAAGAGGTGTAAAATGGGTGAAGCTGCCTCAACACAGCTTTAGCAGTTCTGCACAGAAATGGATTTGGTTTCCCATATGTTACGTACTCCAGAGCATTATGATGAATCCTATGTGTGATGAAAAACGCAATGCTCTTCTTATAAAGCGGATACAACCCACAAACAAATTACAAAGGAAAGATATGGAACCAACACAAATCATGATAGCCATTTGGAAGATATGGAAATGATTAGTACTAACTGATTACTTCAAAGTGCAAAAATGTGTCAGTGTGGGATAATAAATAATTGCAAATGATTCTAAAACTCCCTCATTAAATATACTGAAACACTGAATAGACATGCGTATAAATAATGTCCAACAGTTTCTAAATTATCGTTCTAAATTGTTTTCAATTTAGTCTTGGGGCCTTTAGACATTTTCAAAATTCTTGATATATTTGGCTGTTAGTGCTCAGCCTCTGTTGAACACCCAAGAAGTGTTCTATTTGTTTGTGAAACACCCTGATTGATGGCTATGTCATCACATGTATAAAGAAGACCTTCATAAGAAGTTTGAAATGCAAAACGACACCACACACTAATGATCATCATACCTATTGAAGATGCTTTCTGGTGGCAAGTGTGAGTTCATTCTCATATCTGCAAAACAAGAAGAATCTGAGCAGACACATTAAGTTTCAATAAAGAACTTAATGCCACATTGTCTAGATGAATTAACATTAACCTCTTCAACAAGGTTTTAAAAGGCGAGTGACCTTGTAAAACGTAGCAACTCTAAGGGGTTCCATTAGCCAAATGTCGGTCATACATTTCGTTAACAAAACAAATTCTGCATTAAAGAATGAACCTCAGAAGGTAAAATCTTGACTCTTAAGATTTCACTCAGATCAGCGACCCTTCTCGATTCTGGAACAGACAAGGTCATATCAATGCTTAATTAATTTATTAAAGTGTGACTAACTCACCATTTGTTAAGAACAAAAACGGAACCTTCAAACTCCCTGCAAAAAAGATGGAGACAAACATTTGTAATGCTAATGATAAAAGTAAAAGAAAAAATTCTTGCGGAAATTACAGTACCGAAATTATCGTACAATCTGCGCAAAGCCTGATGAGAGCCACCAATGGGGAATGACCATGGAGGATGACAATTCTTAATTAATATATTTTTTTTGAAAATATAATGTAACACTTATCTGATAGTTTATATTGATAATAATTAATATTTTAAAATTTTATCCACATCATTAAATTTGTAATTATTAAAAACAAACATGAATATATTAGTAATTATTAAAAATAAATAATGGTATAATAGTCTAATTTTTTTTTTCAATATTCGTACATTTATATATTTTAGTTATTAGTTATAGTTATGATTAATGGTTAATCCTAGCATTAATATAGTGTTTGGTATAAAGAAATTTCTTAAATTTTTAAAGAATTTATTTATAAATTTAAATTCGGTTGTTTTGCTTATTTAAAAAAAAAAAAACTAAATCTAAAAATTGTGAATGAAAGAATTAAAAATAAGATAAAAATTTTTATTTATAAATTTAAGTTAAATATATATTATTTGCAAATAAATTTTAGGTCATTTTTTTGGACAATTTTATTTATTATTTATTTTTATTGATAAAATTATTATATTCTTTTTATAAGACCTTTACAACACTTATAGACATATTTTTTCCCTTTCTCTTTCTCTCTCTTCCTCCCTCCTCTCTCTTTCAATTTTAAAATAATATACAAATATTTTAAAAGATATTTAATTATTTAATATTAAATTTATATTAAATAATTACTTACATAATCAACAAATAATTTTTGTTTATAATATTATTGTCATGATTTTGATTATTATTATAAATATAATATATTTTAGTCACAATGTACAAATAATTCTAATTTTTAAGTCACACAAAACAAAAAATTTATTTACAAATGATAGAATTGGAATTCTAATAGCTACTATACCAAACATATTATTTCATTTGTAAATCAAATTCCTTATAGATTTTATTTTATTACATTTACAAATAAAATGAAATCTATATTCATTTTATACCAAACACACCGTAAGAGAGAAGAGAATCAATGGGTTGATAAAATTTATGAACTTATGGATTCTGTTTGTAATACCACGAATAATTTTTATAATTATTTTGGGATAATTATATTTGGAGTAATTATTTTGAATAATTATTGGTGGATAATTAGTTTTGGGAATAATTATTTTTGGATAATTATTTGTGGAATAATTATTTTTGGATAATTATTTTTAA
>CAODLS012567442.1:0-11992 GCA_948243855.1 Flueggea neowawraea
GCACGTGGATCCATCCCAACTAGCTTCAAAGATTGTTTTGAGGATATACGAGTCAGTTTCTTCATCACATCTATCGCTATCTCCTCAATAAACTTAGCTTCATCTTTGCTGCATTCGAGGGACAAAAGGCATGTAAATAAAATGATTGGTGTGAAGAAACTACAGAGTAAAATTTGCTACCAACCAGTAAGCTAAGTGAAAATAATTTACTATTTCTTTTTAGCGTGTGTGCGTGTTTAAATCTTCACGCGCTAAAGATGTGTCCTATAACATCGACAAGACAGTGTGTGGTGATACATGAAACTATTAGCATTGATTCATACTTAAAAAATGCATTTCTGAAATGTGGATAAAAACGAGGGCAGTGAAGGTGAAAATTACTTACTTATCTCGTGAGTCCCACCCGGCTATTTCGGCTGCTTCAGTTAAACATGATCTCCAAGACTGAATCTGTTCCATTTCCAAGTGGAACTTATCTTCATGTTCACCATGATCTTCTACAGAACTGCAAATTGTAGAACTTTATTTTTGAACTCCAGTCTGAATTTAATCAAATCAGGTAAAACTCCATATATAACAAATTTTTCTGTGAGTGGTGAAACTTATTACCTGACTTTCGGAATGCCCATTTCAAATAAAGTGACGAACTTTTTGATACTTGATATCCAAATGTGGCCCCCTTTCATCTTAGAATTCATCTTCTTTTCATGTTCAACAAATGCTTGTCCAAAACTACCGCTCTGGTTGCTCACTTCAGATGGGTCCACGTCAAGAAAAATAGGCAGTACAGTCTGCGCATTGGCATCCTTACAGTGCATGATCTTGACTAGTTCTTCCAAGCACCACGTGGAGAAAGCATAGTTTTTCGAGAAAACAATGATAGAAAACCTTGATTCGCGGATACTTTTCTTGATCTCAGGAGAGATTGACTTTCCTCTCTCAAGGCTTTTATCATCTTTGAAGGTGTTGATTCCATGGCGACCCAAAGTGTCATGGAGGTGGCTAACAAAGCTACGGCGAGTGTCTTCACCTCTAAAACTAACAAAAACATCATATGAATAACGATGAGGCACTAGTTCATGATGGGTATTCGAGCAAGCCATATATTCTGTATATGGATCAACACAAAAATTGATATGAAAAACAAAAAGTAAAAGAAATCAATGACTTTTTACTTAAACTCAGTTTGTAAGTTCTAAGCATTCTGCAAAACAATCTTGAATGAATCAATTTATAGTACTCAATTTTCGCGAACTAGAAGTTGCGAGGTCTACTTAATTTACTACTTGTTTAATAGGATAATGATAGTTGTACTCACTTCTCTACTTAATATTTAGAATTGGTCTTCTTTGACTAAGAAGATAAAATTGGGACTTCCAAAAATAAAGAAACTTACAACAGGGTAAAAAAAAACGGAGTTAAACTTCATCTTGAGTAGTTCAAGCACAGCAAGTTGAACGAATCTTACTATTTACAACGGCAAGCTGAAAGTAACAAAATAGAAACAGAACCTTTCCTACTTGCTTCCTCAGTCGCAACTTGGCTCTGAATGTTAATCTCTGGACAAACACGGCTGCTAAAAGAAATGGTCAATTTGGGCGCCTTATGGAATTCTACTCTAAAATGCGCCTATTCAGCTCATTATCGAAATTGCAAGGTTTTTTCACACTCATTGACATAGATTGACAGGCGTGGAAATTCCATAAGTTGAATTTTACATTCTCTACTTATGTATGAACCAGTCTTCTGTTATTACAGTAAGAAGAAGAAAAAGATTGAAAAAGTAAAGACTTAAACAACAGGTGCAATTTGGACATATAGAAATTAGAAAATAGTAATAGTACCTCTCTCCGAATCACTCAAGCAAAGCGAGTTAAAAATGTCCAACAATTTGCAGCAGCAGGCTTAAACTAGCAGATCAGAAACAGAAGATGTAACTTCTTTCACCTACTAGCTTCCTGAAGAATCGCATCTTGGAGACATAGGGGCATGGACTGAGCACGAAATTTTAATCTTCAGAGGAAGTGAGCGAGTACCAACTTACATTATGTAGAATGGTTGGAAATTCCTGATAAAATGGACATCCATGAATGGGCAGTACTTGAAGCTTTATCAAAATCCCAATGGAGGTATCATTATAGCTGCCTCACCAACTCCAAGCTCTTCCAAATTTTATAATCGCCCCAAAACCGCCAGGGTGATTATTGTATCCCCTTGTTGAAATGCGTCAAGACATATGACACACTCAGTTCGTCATTTCTTAGTCCACAATAAGTTTGTAGGATTTGTGATGGAGGAAGAGATTGGTTTGATAGAAAGGAGGGAAGGACCAAAGTTTTACACAATAGAACTTCATAGTTGTCGTTCAAGTAGAACTTACATGTTAACACATACTTATAGTCATTAAAAATTCTAGAGATTTCTAAACTAATCTACTATGATGTTTATCTCTTCAAGTTTACAGAAGATTCTAGATAGACTGATATTTTTACAACCAAAAATATCACTTTCAACACTCTTCCTTGATATCTTGAAATTGCTTCTCCATTGTCTTGGACTTGGTAGAATTGAAGTTGCTAAAAGAACTTTGTAGCAAAATGCTCCTCCTTGATCTTTCAGTTCTTGAGCTGTTCAATGAAAAAGTTCACTCTTCCAAACCTTTTTCTTCATTTCTGCTGCAACTCTTAACTCTATCTCTGTATCTCCTTGTCTGCCGAAAGAATTTCGTTTTTTAAAGATTCTTTTATGGTAAAGCCTTGCTGTAGCTTCCTCCATTCTTTTTTTTTTTTTTTTCATTTTTCCACTGATGATTGCTGTCATCAATGACCATTTCTTTGTTTTCATACTGATGATTGCTGTCATCAGTCTTCATCTCTTTGTTTTTGTACAGATGATTGTTGTCATCAGTCTGGATTTCTTTGTTTTGGAAATGCAGCACCTCATCCTATTATGGACTTCATAAAAAAACATAACAGTAGCAAAATTTTGCCTTACTAGCTGCAAAACGAAGCACATACCTTGTGAAGTATTTTTCTTGCTTCTTGAAACTGTGGTTTGTACCTTGGAAGATATTCACATAACCCTTAAGATCATCTATTCTCTAGTCTCTGATACCACTTGTAGGATTTGTGATGGAGGAAGAGATTGGTTTGATAGAAAAGAGGGAAGGACCAAAGTTTTACACAATAGAACTTCATAATTGTCTTTCGAGTAGAAATTAAATGTTAACACATATTTATAGCCATTAAAAATTCTGGAGATTTCTAAACTAATCTACTAATGATGTTTATCTCTTCAAGTTTACAGAAGATTCTAGATAGACTGATATTTTTACAACCAAAAATATCACTTCCAACAAAGTTCGCTCCGAGAAAACGAGCCTCAATCGATGGGAGAAAACAACGATTGAAAACCCAGAATTTTGGATGCTTTTCTTTGATCTGTGGAGATAATAGACTTTCCTCTTTGGAGTGAAGGTTACAATACCTCTCAGAGTTAAAAGCCCTGCAGAGGTGGCTAATAAAGGGGAGACGAGATTCTTCGCCTCTGAAACTCAAGAAAACATCATACTTGTAACCCCTCAATGACGATGAAAAACAAGAGGAGGCTTCAGGGAAAATAAATTCGTCTGCATGGAGATTAAGGAAACAGAATTTTCATCTGTTTCCTTTATCTCCATGCATTGTGTGAATGGGTAAATGTTTAGCCTCCTCAATGGGTTAATATTTAGCTTCATTGATGCTGAAAGTCCTCTGCTCTCATGCAAAGACCACGATGAAACCCCGCTTCCAGGAATAATAATACTGAATAACGTTCGCATGGATGCCTGCACCATGAAAATTAAGACGGTTGGATGCATAGGTGCACAAAAGTAAATTCTGAGAGATATAGAGAGACAGACCTCCAGGATATGATGAGTTAATAACCAATTGTTCTGGTTAAGAAATTGGCAGTTTATGAAATTGAAAGATCGCATGCATAAGCCACTGACAGCTCGGGATAATCAACCCATGATTGTCGATCAAAATTAGGTGCATCCACATAGTAAATGCTGGATGGAAGAACTGGCAACATTTCTAGGCTCTTGCAGTGCGCCAAATGGAGAACCTCTACATTAAGAAGACGACATACACTCAGGTAGGTAATCAAACATATTTCCACTAGATTTAGCCTTCTTAAGGACGACAAATTACAAATCCTCTGCCGGATTGTATAATTCCCCAAGTTGCAGTAACTGAGGTCTAGACTCATTTGGGAGGATAGATGCAGCAAAATGTTCTTTTAATTACTCAGGGTAATGCACTGTCCATGAAGTTTAGTTTTTTTCGGCCGTGAATACCAACAAATAGTTTCATCAATGAATGGGCATTCTTCAGTCATTGGCTTTTCTTGAAGAAATGGACATCCATGAAAAGACAGTACCTGAAGCTTTGTCAGAAAGCCTATGGAGGTTGGAGGCATTGTTACACCTGTTTCATGCGGTCGAAGCTCTTCCTTCGCGATTTTTCTCCAATTTTTGGCAAGAACCTGCCAGTGTGTCCTTTATGAGTTTAATGTCTAATAATGGTACAATTGGTTTAGTCTTTATTAGTTGTTTTAAAAAATAGTTTGTGGCCTCTGATAGATTTGAATAAATTCAAAGCTTTCCCAGTCTTTAGAGAGAAGATCATCGGCAGATTTTTTTTTATAACTTTTTAGTTGTTAACTTTATAAATAAAGCAACACACCAATTAAACAAACAATTCTATTTTGACGTTTTCCATATCTCTTTTTCGACCTCTTTTAATTTTGCCTCTTTTATTCTTACTCAAATCATGTCTTCTCACAAAAAATCTTCTGCGACTTTGATAGTATTAAAAATTTGTATATTAAACCTGTCCAGAAGTAAATATTTCTCAAAACCTTTGTCCATGTAAGTTTGTGTACATAAATTTGAGGCTTAAGTCAGGATTTAACCCTCAAAATTGTAGGCATGTTAAAATATTATTCATGTAAATATCTCAATTAATTGTATTGCTTATTGTTTAGCAAAACTATTTAGTTTTATTTTATAGTTCGACTTGATCCTTTCCGACAGACAGAAATTTAAGACCATTAAGTTTTACAATTAGAAAATTATTGGATACACTTATTTAGTATATGACCAAAGTCATACATCAAATTAATTGAAAAATTATATACAGATAATTAGACTCACTTTGATACATATTCCTTAGAAAATATCGTTTTCTTATTGGTTTGACATATGATTTTGTTCATACACTAAGTATATCTAATAATTTTCCTTACAATTTGCTAAGGAAGTCGTTTCATAGCACTGTCATCCACATGAAACTCCGATAAACACTCCATATTCTTCTGAATTTCCGAGAATGTTTCTGTTGAAAAAGTGGGCCACCCATAATGGGTGAACTGAATTCAATCGGTTAAGGTGTGAACTGGATTTGTAGACCGAAACTAATTGATAAATCCAATTAAATTGGGTTCATAAACCCATAAAAAAGCCATTATAAGGGAGAGTAGAAAAAAGAAGGGGTTGATAACACACGTCACTCAAGTTTATAATTTTATATAGAAAATTTCAGATAGGCAACTTAACTGAAAGAAATTGAGCACTCAAGGTCACTATTGTGCTGCCAATGCCAACTGATTGGCCAAATGACCACATCTGCATCCATGTCATGCCACGTTGGATGCATGTGATAGTTCGTACATGTCACGTGGACTTTGAAAAAGAAAAAAAATTCTCTTTCTTCCAACATGCCCAACTTTCTGCCAAACATTTCCATCGACCTTTCAGCCTCCTTTTCATTCCCCTCCCACACTTTACTCCACCAGATCTGTTTTTTCTCTCGCTCTCCTGCGCTACCGCCACCACCACCATCTCCATGTCCGTCATCACCACCGCTCTCTCTCTCTCTCACCACTGGATCTCCTTCGCCACCATCTCCACGATCTCGGCCACGACCTCGCTCCCCCTCCGCCAGATCTATCTCACCGCCCATAGATTTTGGCGTCGCCCAAAGATCTCTCTGAAACCCTTCTCTTGCTCCTCTACCACTCACACCTTCCACGTCGTTGTCTCCCTCCTCCACTGCCTCCGTCGTCACCACCGTCTCCGACCGCTTCTTTGTCGTCTCTCTCTCCCCTCCACTGCCATCGTCTTCTCTTCATCACCACTGTCTCCGTCGATTAGAACCAGTTATAGTCTTTTCTCTTTTTTTTTTACGAAAAAATAGTTGTAAAATTGTTCTAGTTACTTGGAATGGGATTTGTAATTTTGGAGTAGTGGTGGTCGGATTCTTGTGACGGTTTTGGTGTTTGATTTTTGTTTCTTTTTCTGTTTTAATGATGTTGTGACAGTAGGGCTTTAAGTAGTTTTGGTGTTTTTTGGCTTTGGATGCAAAATAGAGGATGAATCGATGATGGTTTCCAAGGAAAAAAAAATCCACTACTTAACTAGCCAGATTTATCATAGATCTTGACGGTATTGCGTGAAAGATAGCCACAACACTGATTTCGAATCAGTTGAAGAGGTTTTGAGTTTGAAGAAGTAAAAAATGAATGTTGAAGCCTCTGGGTTGATTTCGTCGAAGAGATGGAATGGCCTTGTAGAAAATTTGGGACATGGTTAATTCATTGTTCATTTTGTTAATTTCATGGCACTGAATGGAATTTTGATTAATTGTTTCTGGGTTCATTGAGTAGAATATTGAATCACTATTCAAGATCAATGTGTTTTTTGGATTTTGATTCTATTGAATTATAATTTTGAATTTTTTCAAGAAGTTCGAAATCACATGACTAGTTTATTTCTATTGGGTTTTAATTTTGATCTTGTCTAACAAGTTTCGAAATCACAAGCAGTGGTTGTTCTTTATTTAATGTTGCTGTTCAAATAACACAAATCAAAACACAACCTTGTTGCTTTTTGATCAGCTGTTGCCTTTTTTTTTCCAAAGTCAATGGCCACGTGGCACTCTTTACACACGTGACATGTACGAATTGCCACATGCATCAGACGTGGCCTGATGTGGGTGCATACGTGGTCATTTGGCAGGTCAGTTGGCACGAGCAGGACGGTAGTGAGCTTGGGTGAGAAATTCTTCTAGGTTAAGTGAACTGCCTGAAAAAAAAAAAATAATTTAGTGACTTTTCTGTATAAGACTTTTTTGTATAAAGTTAGAAACTTGAGTGACCGTCAGTATTATCAATCTAAACAGAAGACAAAAAAAGAAGGAAAAAGTAAAAAAAGAAGAGGGAAGAAGAGAAAAAAGTGTTATCGTCTTCCTTTCCTTCCAAATAGAGGTGTAAAAATTGAACCGGACTAGAATCGAACCAGTCAAAACTGGAACCGTGAACCGCACAGTAAAAACCGTCGGTCATGGTTTGGTTCCGGTTCAAGGGTGTTGAGAACCGTGAAACCGCCTGTTCCAAACCGGTTGGAACCTGTTCCTTATAAACCAATAGTTTTAACCCAAATCAGTAGTTTAAAATCTTCTAAAACCAGTATTTTAACCAAAACTAGTGGTTCAACATTCTAAAACCATATTTTAACCTCCTAAATCAGCGGTTTTAACCCTTTTAGGCCATCATTTTTAACCAAAATCATAGTTTAATATTCTTAGTCTCAGTTTTAACATTAGTTAAAAAAAATTTAAAAAAGATTCAAACCGAACCGAACCAAAACCTCCGGTCCAACTGTTATAAACATGAACCTGACCGGAACCATAACTGAACTGCCCAGAACTACCATTGGGCGGTTTGGTTCCAGTTCCATATCCAGCCACATCTCGCCCTCCATCAGGAAGAATTCGTACGTCTTGACAAGTCGATCCAACGAGGCATTTAGATTGCAAAGAAACGAGCTCTCCCATCGATAATAACTCGACTGTGGTTTACTTGTGAGAACAATATCGAAACTCAATCCTGCAGCCGATGTCTGCTACTGTCTTCCACTAGAATCGAGGTAGGTAACCCGAACCCTCCTTATTATTATTGTTCATCGGTTCAACCAATGTATATTTCCTTCAGTTTCAAACCTTGAGCATCCTGGGAGAATAAAAGATTCCAGGGATCCCATTTCTATGAGACTCGAAAACCCACAAAGTTTTTTGCAGTCTTTCAAAACTCCCATGCATGGTTTTTATTTGTCCAAAACTTCTTCAGTTTGCTAGAAGGCATATCGAGTTCAATGAGATTTTGTGGATAAAATAATGATAATTCAATAATAATACATGATAGGTTACATTTTAGGCATGATTTATGTTACATTTTGTGTGTGTTTTTGTATTATAAATTGTTATTATTCGTGCATTTTTATGTTTTTATGCTTCTTTGGTGTTTTAGGTGGAATATTGGTGAAACATGAAGATCTGTAGCTGTTTCTGTGCATTTCAGTCAAAAAGCTGCATTTCTGTGTGGCCACGCCAAAGTTGATGTGCGTTGACCAAGTTTGACCACATGCATTGGGTGGCATACCACACTATTAGACCATGTTTTGGATGTGTTTTGAAGGCCTTTAACTCAGTTTTTCTGTTGGATGAAAACAATTAGCTTAATTATTATTTTTTAGCTATTTTTGAGGGGAATTAGGTTTTCTGAATTATGACACATATGTATTCCCTTAAACTCATTATTCAATAGTTTTACATTACCTTAAGAGGACAACACTCCTCAAAACTCTCTTCATCCATATTTTACATGTTTCTTCTTGGTTTGAGTAGCTAAATACTTCTTTAGTCGAGGTATTTCCAAGGTTCTACCCTAATATGTTGTGAGACTTATGTTTTTATATATTATTGAATATTTCAATTATTTATTCAGTTTCTGTGTTCTAGTTCTTTTATTATTATTATTCTTATTATTATTATTTCAACTGATTGATTGATAAGAGCTCATTGATTGATTGACTGAAATAATATATTGTTATTTAGGATTGATAGTTCGTCACATTAATTCTAATCTAGGTAACGAATAACGTGAATTTATGTGGTTTGGGCATTGTTCATTGTTATGGAATTGAGTAATCTGGATTAAATAATTTACGACATTTTCGACTTCACTGCTGCCATAGATTAAACCTTCCAGGGCATCCTAAGGGTTGTCTAGTGGTTAGAAAAATAGTATGTAGGGTGTTCCGTGGCTATCGATTAAGTAAGAAGAGATTGGTTAATTGAGTGAGTCACCGTTAACTACAAATCTGTCTATTCAAATGCTTGATATTTATATTTTGTGTCTATGATCAACTAAAAGGATTGAACGAATGAATTACCTTGGCTAGATATTTATTCCTTTTGATTTCAGTTCATTGCATTTCAATTCTCTTTACTTTAATTTAATGTTTTTGTCTGTTTGGATATTTAATCTTCATTCGCTATATTTCTTGTTTATATTCTTTATTTTGTTTTCTTGTTTTTGATAAGTAAATAAACTTCACAAATCTTTGTGGATCGATCCTATTCACTGCTATAAACAAATCTTTTCTGAACAGGTTAATTTTATTTTGGTGGGTTTGACACCCTATCAAATTTGGCGCCGTTTCCGGGGAGTGGTGTCAAAGTTTATTTATTTGTTATTTTTGTTGTTTGTGTTGATTTCTTTAGCAGCTAAAAAAATGAAAAAAAATTCAATCATGGATAGTGATTTTCATTACTTTGGGTTTAACCAAGATCCATACAAGGTATGATCTTCTGAAATTCAATATACACTTTCAAATATAATCTCTCACTTGGATCAAATGAATTTCAGGAATCAAGTGCAGTCTTGTAGAAATCATGCTTCTCCAAGCTATCAAAATGACATATTCTCAGTGCCTCAATATGACTCATTCTCAAATTCTTTTTATGACTCTTATGGATGCTATGATAATGCTGACCCTTATTTACAAACTAACAACTCAGGATGGTGGGAGCATTCAAATTTCAACTGTACAAGGGATCCCAGAATTTTTCAACAATTTCAGCCTGAATTAGTAATTCCTCCACAACCAGACTTTGAAGATAGAATTCAATCATTAGAGGATGTAGTACAACAATTTCAGAAAACAACAGAGGCTAGTTTGCAAGATATATCAAAATACATTAGTCAACTAGTAGTTACAGTTAATAATCTAGAGAATCAATGTGATTTGCCTATAGAAATTACTAATGATGCAGTCCTTGACGTCAATGCTGTCACGTTAGAGGATGATGAGTTATTGAAACTGCTGAAAGCGATACAACACTGACAAAGGTAAGTAACAAGGTAGAAACTCAACTTCTACATTCTAATCCAATTTTTGTTTGTGAGGATGATTTGATATGCCCTAAGAAGTTAGTTGAGTGTATGAAAAATGGGAATGAGAAAGCCATGAAGGAGACATTCAAAAAAATTGAGGTAAGCATTCTTTCACTTGATTCAACTATTCCATGCACCATTGGAAATACAAATATAAAAAGTGTAATTCTAGATGTAGACACTTTTATTAGTGTTAAGCCTATTTTCATTTATATAAAGTTGAGTTCGGGATCGATGGGAGAAACAAGAGGTGTAATACTATTAGTTAATGGTTCTATTACTTACCAGAAATGAGTGGTTGAGGATGTTTTGGTACAAAATGCTAGTTTAATTTTTTCCACTGATCCTTATATTATAGACATGGATGATGAGGACTCTCATCATTCATCACTAATTTTGTCGAAAAGACTATTCCTTAGCATTGCAGATGCAAAAATTGATGTGTTGAATGCTGAAATCATGTTTGAGATTCACGAAAAAGTGGTGAATTTCTGTATTGATCTAGGATGAATTTTTCAAGTTCGTCCAACTAGTAAGACGTTAAAGAAGCGCTTGTTGGGAGGCAACCCAAGGTTTTTATGATTTTGGTTTTGATCATTTTAATTATTTTATTTTTTATTGATCCGGAAAATTTTAATTCGTTTTGGATTTTCATGCTTTCATATTTTTAATTTCAAAACTTTGAGGATTTAATGTCATTTGTCTTAGAAGTGATTGTGTTTTCAGATGTAGGTGATAGAATCAAAGTGGTAAAATCCACATTTTTGTTGAAGAACAAGTGTGGGTAATTTCTCAGGAGGTGAAACGCGTGTCTTAACAAAACCTGGGTATGAAGCAAAACGACGACATTTTGGGATTAAAAAAAAGTCAAAATGCAATCGTACTGAGCACAAGAAATCAATACTCACTGGGAGAAGTTGAACACGTTGCTGTTTTGACGAAAACAGTGCACATCGTATAAGTGGCAGCTACTAAACCAGACGACGCTGTTTTTGAACTGCCTACATTAGCCCCACGACGACGCCATTTCAACCAAAATGCTACATTCCAACTTAACCAACCAACTTCGTTTTGACAAGAAAACTCTAACAGATTTAAAACAAGGGTGTGTCGTCACCTTCATTCTCCAATTCACTGTGCCGACACTCTTCTTCAATAAAAATCCACTACCATTCTTTCCACTCCATTCCATGCCGATCTCCACCATTTCCACCGAAACAGATAAGCTTTCTATCCACTCTCTCACTTTTTATTTTTATTGTCTTTAATTGTTTTACATTGAGGACAATGTATATTTTAGGTGTGGGGATGGGTAGATTGTGTTTTGTGTTTATTGGTGATTTTTAGTTTTGTGATTTTTTGTTAATTTTTCAATTTTCATGACTTATTGTTTGTTTTTCACGTAGTTGCATGTCACGTTTTGTCTTCTCTGTATGAATTTTGGTACTGTATTGCACTTTTACATGACCATACTATAACTATGTCGCATGTTTTGATTGCATTTTGTGTGCTTATGTTTAATTTTTGTTGCATTTGTATGTTGCATACTTTATTTCTCTACTGAATTTTGCATTGCTTGGTATGAGTTTGTCCTTAAATGTTAGATAATTTGGAACTTTAAGCATTTTAAGGTCCTAAAAGTCCTAATATACCCGCTTGTGAAAAAATCTAGATTTCTGTGCATCTTAAATTGAATATTAAACAACATCTAATA
>CAODLS012567564.1:0-12983 GCA_948243855.1 Flueggea neowawraea
TGGAGATTAAATTGGCGGTGCAGACCCGGAGGACGCAAATGCGCGTCAATGTTTGAGGGGAACCGAGACATTGCGGCGGCCGCCGCGGCTTGTTGCTGCTGTTGCTGGGCCTGTTTCTGCAATTGTTGAAACAAGAGAAACTGTTGTTGGTGCTGCTGTTGCTGCTGGTGTTGCTGTAACAGCAATTGCTGCTTCTGCTGTTGTTGTTGCTGCTGCTGCTGTGGTGGCGGTCGTTGTGGATCCATTTTTTGTGGGTTTTCAGCTCTACAATGGTTGAACCGTGCCGTATCTTCTCCCACAATCACACTTTCCTTTCCCCCTTCTTCCCTCGCTTAAATTTCGGTGTTATGTTTTTTTATTTTATGGAAAGTAAAATGAGAGTATCACCAACAATGGGTGGATGTATATAGAGAGTTTAAATATATTATTTTATTTTTATTTATTTGTTAATTTTTTAAGAAATTTATATATTTAAAATTAAATATTTTATTAATAAAATAAATAAATAGTATTAAAAATATATATATTTATTAAAATTAATAATTATTTTATTAATAAAATATTAAAAAAATAAATTACATTATAATAAAAATGAAATTGTATTTAAAATTTAAAATAAAATATTAAAAAAATAAATTAGATTACAATAAAAATGAAATTGTATTTAAAATTTAAAATAAATAATAAAATAAAATATTACATTTTAAAAAAAATGTGAGGAATTTATTGAGATGCTCTAACTATTTCAATTAGGGAGGATACAAAATACTAGTCCATTTATTTCACATTTCTTTTTAACAAAAATATTATTTATAAAATATTTATTTCACAAAATTTTTAAGGAAAATTTTTCAATTTTTTTATTCATGTATGACCATTTATAATATATAAAAAATTTAAAAAATAATTAATAAGAACAACATAGTAAAATAATATTACAATAAATGCAATTATTTTCTTGACCCATTTGCAAAAAAAATTAAAAAGACTGATATTTATGAAATGGAAAAAAAGTACTAAACATATCATAGAATAATTCTAAGATTTTTAGTTTTTGAAATTTCTAGAAAAGGAGATTTCTCAAAATAAGTTTGTAAGAAATAATTCTTCATTCAATTCGAAGATTTAGTGCAAGACTCTCTTATATCCTCTTTTCTTCATAAAACTTTTTTACCTATTTGTTGATACGAGAATCATTCTACAGAAGAGGGAGAGAATAAACAAAGCAATTCTCATATTTTTCAAAACTCTAAAGAAATCCTAAACATTCGAAAAATTGTTAATAATAAATAGTGTATGTGCATAGAGGTGGTCAAACCAACCCGAAATCGAAGAACCGGACTGATCAAACCCATTGAAAATTAAAACTGTGAACTGCACGTAAAAATCGATTGTTCATGGGCTGCATCCGGTTTAGGGGTACCAAAACCCTTGAAACAGATTCAAAATCTGCAGTTCAGAACCGCCGGTTCCAATAGTCAAAACCCGCTGTTTTTATCGTTGGAATCAACGGCTCTCTTTTTTCCTTTCATTTTTTTCTTCTATAAATACCTCAACATTCACTACAAATCTCCACACCAATTCTCTCTCAATTTCTTCTACTATCTCTTAAGTTCTCAACAATCTTACCACTCTCAAATTGCTATTATTTATTGATAATTCATATTTCTCTCAATTATTTTCTAGATTTTGTTTTTATTAAATACAAAATATTCATTTTGTGAAATTTTTGCATCAAATTTATTTTTTAATATAATTACTTTACTTAATTTTTATTGTATTTTTTAGAGTTATATTTTGTGAAATAATTTTTTTTGAAAAGAATGGCAAGTTTTGGTGATAATAGAAATTTCGAAAATATTGAAATTGAATATATCGGAACATAGGAGAGTGAAATTCAACCAATTCTCACCGAATAGGTGGGAGCGGGAGGAAGAGTTTCTAATTCCGACATTTGCAAAGTGCATTTTAAGAAAACGCCTAAAGGTAATAATAAATTTGACGTTTCTTGGAATTATTGACCGCAGGTGTACAAGTTAAATCATGGAAGGGGCCATAGGACGTTCCAATGACATCTACAATCGAAACAACCTCACAAGGTGGGATTGGGTGGAGACCAAACGCAATTAACCGGGTTTGCTTCTTCTTCTTCTTCTTCTTCTTCTTCTTCTTCTTCTTCTTCTTCTTCTTCTTCTTCTTCTTCTTTTTTCTTCTTCTTCTTCTTCTTCTTCTTCTTCTTCTTCTTCTTCTTCTTCTTCTTCTTCTTCTTCTTCTTCTTCTTCTTCTTCTTCTTCTTCTTCTTCCTGTCATTGTAGCTTTTAACCTTGCAATCTTTGGCATACCGATCGGGTTTTCCACATTTGTAGCACTAGTATTTTTTTTTTCTTTCTGCAGTCATTGTAGCATCCCATTCTCTAGGCAATAAACACAATATTTTCTTTACCTTATCACTTCTCAAGATTGGTCTACCAAAAAAAGCAAGACCATTTGTGATTTCCGAAAAACGGTCAAGCATATTGGCAATGCTTTCTCCATCCTTCATAATGAATAAATCATAGTCGTGTAGAAGCATATTGATTTTAGTCTCCTTGACTTGAGTTGTCCCTTCGTGTGTAACTTCTAGCATTTTCCATATCTCCATAGCATTGTCACAAGAAGATATTCTATTGTGCTCTTCTTGATTCAAGGCACAATACAAAAGTTTAGTGACCTTTGAGTTTGTGCAAAAAGATTTCTAATCTTCATCATTGAAATGTTTATACTCCTTAGGAGTACCATTTTCATTTTTGGAAATTTTAGGGCCAAGAACAATGACCTTTCAAATGTCTATATCATAAGCTTGAATCAAGATGGCCATTTTCTTCTTCCAATAGATGAAGTTTGACCCATCAAAGAAAGGAGGTTGATTTAAAGCTAATCCTTCGATGTGAGTTCTTCCATATAGGGTCATTTCAGATCTTTACTCAATTAGGTGAATCCTTTGCGCAAGAGACCCTCTCTGATACCAATTGAAGACATAAGAATCACTCTATTAGGGGGTGTGAATAGAGTGATCTGCTCTTTTTATCCTTTCTTACAAAATCACAATACTTAAACAAATAGTTAGTAGTAATGGTGTGTGTGTGCTAGTGAAAACAAACTCAAGTAAATGAATAGAGAAGAGAAATATCAAACATAAGTTTATAGTGGTTCGAAAAATTCTCGGTGCCTACGCCCACTCTTCAAGCTCCTTCCTTGAGTTCCACTATACTAGCCACCAAGGCTCTTCCTTACAAAAACCACTTTCAAGCTAAGTAGGAACTTCACCCTTACAACTAGTTGATTCAGGTTCAACTAAAAACCAAGTGGATTATATGAAATCACCCATTGATTGCACTTTCCTAACTCACACATCTATGTTTATAGAACTCTTAAAAAGATTACAAATGAGTATCAAAGTGGTGGGATTTTGAAGCAAATGAATGAAGCAAGAATACCCATAACAAAGATAATATTTGAGCACCAAATGAAGAATTGATATAGCAAAGAGTTAGGTACTTTCTTCTATCATTCAAGCCTTTATTTATAATATTTGAGACACCCTTAAGGTTGAATGAACTATTGGAATAGTGTAGAGACTCGTTGAAAATCAATCAAGTTGATATTTTGAAGTTGTTAGATCTCACTAGTCAACTACTCAAGTCACTAGTCGACTACTGAACCAATTCACGTTAGTTTAGTCGACTACCAATCTTCTGATCGACTAATTGCTTTAATTTTCACTTCTGTCCTCACTGTTAGTCGACTCGATGTCATCAACAGTCAACTACTGAAGATAAATATCCGTTAAATGATCATTTTCTTTGAAGTGAATGAATGTGCAACCACACAAATGTCATTTTAAGTCAAATTGGGCAATCATGATCATCATGAGTCGATAACGCAGCTATGTGAGTCGACTCACGTGTGAATTTCTTCCACTAGTCAACTCGCTAAATGCATTATGGAACTTCTTCAAATGAATTTTTTCATGCGTCATTTGACTCTCAATCATTATGGGTTGACTCTCAGATGTGCCACCATGTTTTTCTTCACTTTTCTTAGTCATCTTTGATATTTGATTTATCGTCTTTCTTAAAATCAGTCTTACTAAGTTTTGTACATTAATCAAAACACGAAGGGAATCAAATGGGAACCACCCTTGGTTTAACAAATATCCATACATGTAGGCAAGAAAATAATAAAAAAGGCTCTAAAGCTGTTTTGTAGGTTTGATGACATTCCTTTACCTAAAAAGCTTATAGATTTTAGTAGAAAAGATGCACAAGAGATTATGGAAGACTTTCTAAAGCTATTAGAAACTGGTTTTGAGGAGAAATCTGAGTTGGAACAAGATACTATCAAAGCCATAGGTAACAAAGCGGAAATAAATTTTTTACATCTTTATACAACTTGGGATTCTGTGGACAAGTCAACCAAGTGAGAAAAAATGAGAATAAGAAGGAGATGCCATAAGCCTTTAGAAAAGTTCAAATAAGCGTCCCTGTACTTGCTTCAATCATACATTAGCCCAAATATGTTAAATTCCTGAAAGAGTTTTGCACTAAGAAAAAGGAAGCACCAAGGGAGAATTTGGTGTATGCTCTAGAAGATGCTTGTGCCATGATTCATAAGAAATTGCCACCAAGAAGATGGATCTAGTAATGTTCACTATTCCTTCCACCATTAAAAATACAAAGTGTAATGTTAGATTTAGGTGCTTCAATAAATGTTATGCCCATTTCTATCTATTACCAAAGAAAGAAAGATGGGCTATAACACAATTAGCTAATCATTCTAGTACTCACCTAAAAGTGATGGTTGATAATGTTTTAGTGCAAGTTGACAGTTTAATCTTTCCCGCTAATTTTTTTATTATGGACATGGGTGATGATGATTCTTGTCATCCATACTAATTTTGTTTGGAAGACCATTTCTATGTACTGTAGGTGCAAAGGTTGATTTGCTAAATGGTGAGATTACCTTCAAAGTTGTGGAACAAGTGGTGCGCTTTAATATTGAGGAAGGATGAAGATCAAAGTTCGTTGAGCTAACGACGTTAAACAAAAGTGTTTTTGGGAGGCAACTCAAGTTATCATAATTTAGCTTTTAATTTTTGTTAATTTTACTTTTTTTATTTTCTTTTGTTTATTTCAAAATTTTCATCCAAATTTTACTTTTTCTTAATTTAATCATGTATGTCATCAGTAGTATTTTTGTTTTAGTTTTTAATTTATCAGTTCAGGACCTTTAAGTTACAAGATTTATAGCCTACATGGTGGTCTTGAGTGCTCTTTCAAGAGCCAACAAGAAACTTAGTGTGGGTAAGCCATTGCTATAAAGCTTAGTCGCCAAATTGATCATGTCATAAAGAACTTGATTGCTTTTTCAAATGCTAGAAGCTTTCAGTTCCACATCCATCATCACCATGATCAAATAGAGAAGCTTTCCTTTCCCTTAATATTTATTTTTTGTTCTTTAACAATGAGGACAATATTGTGTTTAAATGCGGGGAGGGAGTTGTTGGATCATGGGTGAACAACATTAAGTTCCTTATGTGTTTTGATGATGAACAAAAGGTTTTGATGAAGAGAAAAATGTTTGAGTTGAAGCGAAACACGTTGGAAAGCTCGGAATTGCGAAACCAAGTCTCAGATGCAGTCAACGTATGTTATATTTAAGTTAACATACGCCACTTGAGAGTCAACATATGTGAAAGATGTTCTGATGACAGACAAAAGCACTAAAATGCTGAGGGAATGCACAACGTACGTGAAGTGTATATAACGTACGTAGCTTGGGAAAATGAGCAGATAGAGTACGTGAACTTTGTGCAACGTACGTGAGACTAACACAGACAATATCATACATTATTAAATGCACTCCAACGACTATATTCTCTTCACCAACGGTCATATGGCATGAGAATGCTACAAAGATATCAAGAGATGGACAAAAACTTGTTGGATAACATTGGAAATCATTGAGCCAAACTTCCTATCAATTCCAATCAAGAAAAACATCAATTAAAACTAAAGATCAAAGTTTAAGCATCAATATCAAATATTCAACTCTAGCATAGAGCTTCATTCTTTGTAATCCTTTTGTATACACTTTGAGAGTGTGAGATAGATTTGTTGGGAACCTAAGTAAAACAACATTGTGAGGGCCTTAGAGTTGTTGAGATAGGAATCAACATCATTGTATTGGTTTTGTTGGATTGAGTCGTAATCAATCACCGTTATAGTGGAAATACTAAGTGGTGAGACTTAGGTAGTGGACGTAGGCATCGAGTTGGTCGAACCACTCTAAATTCTTGGTGTTGATTTCTCTCTTGCATTTCAAGTCAATTTCGCTATCCAAAACATAGACCGAAATTCTTCAACAAGTGGTAATAGAGCGAGTCTCCATTTAAGAAGGTTTAACAAACTTGGAGCAAAGATCTGCATCAACAAAATGGATTTCGGTCCTTCTCCTTCATATGTATCGGGTGCTTCTCTCTATATTCCTCCTTTATTTGATGGCTCAAATTTTAATTCTTGGAAGAAAAGATGTCTATTTTCATTCAATCATATGATATTGAGCTATGGAAGGTGATTGTGCTAAGTCCAAAAATTCCCAAGAATGGTGATGGCACTCTTAAGAAGCATGAAGACTGCAATAATGAAGATTGGAAGTCTCTAAGTCGAAATGCCAAAGCCTCTCAATTATTATATTGTGCTTTGAGTCCCGAATAGTACAATCGAATTTCGTCTTGTGAGCATGCAAAGGAAATATGGGAAATGCTTGAGGTTACTCATGAATTCATAACTCAAGTCAAGGAAACCAAGATTAATATGCTTCTACATGACTATGAGTTATTTACCATGAGAGATGATGAAAACATTAACAACATGCTTGATTGCTTTGCAGAAATTACAAATGGTATTGTCTCATTTGGAAGACCAATTTCTAGTAGCGATAAGGTGAAGAAGATTTGATGTCTTTGCCTAAAGAATGGGATGCAAAGGTGACCACTATTAGGGAATTGGAACACTTAAATTCATTGGTGTTTAGTACTTTAGTTGGGTCTCTCATAAACTATGAGATTGTGCTAAAGTCAAGATATGGAAGAGCTAAGCATGACAAGGCATTGAGAAGAGCTAAGCATGACAAGGCATTGAAAGCTTTCACTCATTTTCAAAAAGAGAAGAGTGAAGGAGAGACGAGTTTGGATGAAGAAGAGGATGAGGAGCTAAAATACTACTCCAAAAAGATAGCAACTTATGAAAAGTTGTTGAAAAATAAAAAGAAGCAACAAGAAGAGATATAAAGATTAAATGAGAAGAAGAAGAAGAAGAAAAAGAAAAGAAGAGGTTATATTTATTCTTCAAGTGATGATGGTGATCCATTGGCCATTGTATGCCTTTCAACATATTAGGTATTCCTAAAAATCCATTCTTTTTTCATTTTTTCATGCTTTTTTTATTTGATTATTGTTATTTGCATGATATTTTGAATATGTTGATTTAAATATGTGCATTGGTTTGAAACAAATAGGGGTAGAGACTATTTTTTGTTATATGCATAAATTATTTTTGAAAAAGGGATGAAAATATTTAGCATTGGTTAATCTTTTTTTATGATTACAAAAAGGGGGAGAATGTTGAATATGCTTATATATTTATTTTTTGGCGTAGAAATGTTTTTGGCATTCATTCATTTGCATAATGCTAACCAAATGACAAGGATGGAATCCTTGATCAAGTTGTTGCCCTTAATGTAGAGTTTTAATTCTTCAAAGTTTTGTCATCATCAAAAAGAGAGAGATTGTTGGGTCATGGGTGATCAACATCAATTTCCTTATGTGTTTTTATGATGAACAAAAGGTTTTGATGAAGAGCAAAACGTTTGAGTTGAATCGAAACACGTTGGAAAGCTCGAAATTGTGAAACCAAGTCTCAGATGTAGTCAGCGTACGTTATATTTAAGTTAATGCACGTCACATGGAAGCCAACGTACGTGAAAGATGATCTAATGACGGACATAAGCATTGAATTGCTGAAGGAACGCACAACATACGTTATATGTGTTTAACGTACGTTAAGGGAATGAACAACATACGTAATACTTGTACAGCGTACATAAAGGCTCAAGAACATATGATCAACGTAGGTGAAGTGTATACATCGTACATAGCCTGGGAAAATGAGTAGATAACGTACGTGAACTTTGTACAACTTACGTGTAAAAATGAGTTTAATTTGCTGCCAAGAAAGAGTGGGTGGTCGTCCATAATGAGTCCTAAAAGGATTTGGAATATCTTCCTACAAGATAGGAATATATCTCACTTGATGTAGCCTAGAATTATTGAATTGCTGAAGGAACGTACAACATATGTTATATGTGTTTAATGTACGTTAAGGGAATGAACAACATGCGTAATACTTGTACAACGTACGTAATACTTGCACAACATACGTAATACTTGCACAACGTATGTAAAGGCTCAATAACATATGATCAACATGCATGAAGTGTATACAATGTTCGTAGCCTGGGAAAATGAGCAGATAACATACGTGAACTTTGTACAACTTATGTGAGACTGGCAGAGAAAGCAACAAACATCATTAAATGCACTCCAACATCTATGTTCTCTTCACCAATGGTTATATGGCATGTGAGTGTTATAAATACATCAAGAGAAGGCCAAAAATGTGTTGGAAAATATTAGAAATCATTGAGCCAAACTTCCTATCAATTCCAATCAAGAAAAACATCAATTCAAGCTAGAGATCAAAGTTCAAGCATCAATCTCAAATATTCAACTCTAGTATAGAGCTTCATTCTTTGTAATCCTTTTGTATACATTTTGAGAGTGTGAGATAGGTTTGTTGTGAACCTAAGTAAACCGACATTGTGAGGGATTTAGAGGTGCTGAGCTAGGAATCAACCTCATTGTATTGGTTTTGTTGGATTGAGTCGTAATCAATCACTTATAGTGGAAATCCTAAGTGGTGAGACTTAGGCAGTGGATGTAGGTATCAAGTTGGTTGAACCACTCTAAATTCTTGGTGTTGATTTTTCTCTTTCATTTCAAGTCAATTTCGTTATCCAAAGCATATACCGAAATTCTCCAACAAGAACTTGAAGTTTGTGGTAGTTTATTATATGTGTTTGTTATAGTTTTTGCATTTTTTTGTTATTTGTTTTTTGGTTATTTCGTGTTTCTATTATCACTTGTGATTTTTATGGGATTATTTTGACATGTGGCATTTGAGATTGGATATTACATGGCCATGCCATGTTCTGTCGATTTAGGTCTCCATATGTGTGTGTTTTCATTTCTATTTAAATACTACTTGTGTGTTTGAATGTATGTTTGCTCTTTAATTTGATAACTTGAAGTTCAAGTTACTCTGACATCATTGATCCCTTATAGACTTAGCTTTGTGTAAACTTGGATTTCTATGCATCGTAGATTTAGGATCGAACAACCCCCAGTACTAGAACCAAAGGGATAGTTTAAAAACTCACACATTACTCATGTGAGATTTGAGCCTTTAATTTTCTTATTGTGTGTAAATAGTCAACCATAATAGAACACTACTAGAAGTGGATATGAAATGCATTTTGAGACCTCATCTTTTCGAATTAAAATGCCGAGGCGATGAAAGGAAAACTTTTTGTAACCCTTTGTGTTAACCTTTTTCTTCATTATCTACCCATTCAATTAATCTATTGCAAATCCCTTTGAGCCTTTAGCCTTTTCTTTGATTTGAATTTATTTTAACAATTCCCAATTTTCTTATTAAACCACAACATTTTAACCCAAAGTTGAGAGGATTTTTATGTCCTATGAATGCCACTAATTATTTGATGTATTAATGTTATGATTTGGTGCTTAATTCATCATGTTCTTCTAGTAATTTATGCTTGAATTGTAAGTAAACGTGTCTGCCCTAGTTTGTGTTTTGTAAATGCAATAAGCGTAGGTCAAGAAAAAAATTGCAAAGGACAAAAAAAAATTGAAACTGAAACTTGGAAAAAAAAAGAAGAAAGTAAAGAAAAAGAAGCAATGAAAGTGGAGGTATGGCCAGCCTTATTTGTAATAAAGAAGACATGAATTTTGGTTATTTGCTATGGACATTTTGTACTTAACAGGGTGACATGTATAATGTATTGTTCTTTGATTCTTACCCATAACTTTTTATCTAATTTGTTTATCCCCGTTACAACCTTTTAAAAGTCCTACTTGATTGATGCTTTGATTCAATTTTTAAATTAATGGAAGTTCAACTAATTATCAAGTCATGAAAGGAACTAGTATTGCTTGATTTGGGTGCAAACACTTCGTCCTAAACACCTTAATTAATTGAGTGATTTATCTGGGATGGTATGCGTTTATTATTCCGTGTGGAGACTAGTCTTACTAATATGCTTTACTAGCCTGACGCTAGTTGTGTTTGCTCTTAAGCATTTAGTGCATATCGATTTGGGTTGTGCTTTTTGTAGGGAGCATGAAGGATGACTAGAAGTTGGATGCTTGATTATTGTTGGGTCATTGAATGCTTGAGGGCAAGCAATGCTTAAGCGTATGGAGATTTATTGGTGTGCATTCCATGCATATTTTAATGTTAGTTTTGCAACATTTTAAATGTTAATTGCCTTTTATTTCTGTGTTTTTATGTTATTTTGTGTTTGGTGTTGTTTAGGTGGCAATTTGGTGAAAATTGTGCAAATTTGGATATGTTTTGATGAAATTTGGATTCAAGGTGTGTTAAGAATAGCCATGTGAAGGTGTATCGAATTTTGGAAAATCAGGCAAATTAATTGTCACACCTTTCTTTTTATATAACCATGCTAAAATATATAATTATAGTCACGAAAACATGCTTTCGTATAAATCATTCATATCTAGATACATATAGCAAAGTTTTTGTTCAAAACATATGAACAAGCTAAAAAAAAGTACATATAACACTCATAGGATCATATCAAAACTATATATACGATGATAACATGATGCATATGAGAGAGATTGTGGGATCCAGCCGGATGACCTGTGCTCCATGTAGATGCTCACGCTTCATCAACTTCCAAAACTATATTATGCTATAAACCTAGAAAAATATTAGCATTTTATATGAGTCGCTACTTAGTAAGAGAAACTGACATTGACATATACAAAGCAAATAGCATACACATCCAAATATGTATATATATTAATCATACAATATGCAATAATGCAAGTGAATGTAATTCTAATTTTATTTGGATCTTGGCCAGAACATGATAAGTCTCAACCCGAATCCGATACTATAAGAGACATATAGTCTCGAAGCTATAAGCCAACTGACGATCTATGAACTATAAGAGACTTTAAGTCTTGATCTTTGAACTATGAGAGACAATAAGTCTTGAATCATTTGAACTATAAGCGACGCTGCAAGCCATATCATGTAACTATAAAAGAACTTAAGCATGTCAACCAAGTCCGCCTTTTAAGTTGATAATGCAAGTGACATATACCAATTCAATCTTTAATCAAACTGTGCATATTCCTTGTAATTGTAAATGTTGTTGTATCTGTAATCAGATCATATCAATGGATTTGGATAATGACAAGTCAAGTCATATACACTGTACATGGAAAGATCATACCATATTTCAAGTATTTGGCTATAGCAAGTTCACAAATAATTCAAATATCATACACTTGTCACTTGTTACCATATATCTCATATATTTGCACAAGTAATAAGAAAATCATTCCATGTAACCATGTAATCATATATTCACATATCAAGACAACTATCAAAGTCAATATATTTCATATCACACAACAAACAAGTGGAGACACCTCCAGTTTCTACTCACTTGTGCCTCTAATGTACGTATCAAGCAATGAGGACTTCTAGTTTCTCAATCTATATTTAAGGGACTAATGTATAATTTTGAAGAAAGCATATTGGATGTTGACCATAATTCATTCATTACAACACCAAATTGAGATCTAAAAATTTATTCTGATATTAGACACATATATATTCATAATGGTATAAAACACGATGTCCAAATCAAACTATACAAGGTTCAGTAACTTTATAAATTCAGACCACAGGCTGAAATAGGACAAACAGACCTAGCCTTAGTTTGTTGTTCATGGTTTCATCTATACAGTTCCAAATCAAGAAGAGTTTGCTGGTTTAGAAACTAGATTCATATATACCTTTATCTGGAAAATATCAAAGGCTAATTCAAAATACATAAATCTCAATGAATTTTACAACTATACCTAGAATTAAATGTTACTTGATTGGACAATAAGTCTGACCAGCTATAAATAGGCACATATAACTCCCTAAATACATGGAATTAATATATGAGCTTTCACAGTCCATTATAATACATATATCTAAAACGTTTATATTTTACACTTTTCCAAATGAGGTTTCTAAGGTTTCCAAAATCTGGTTACAAACAGATTGTTCCTACAACATCTGTGATTAGGGCAGTTCATAATATTTTAATCATAAATATAAAAATACATTGGATTTGATTAATCCCTTTTGTAGACATCTATGGGACATATAAATATACAAGTTTCATTTTTTGAGTTTCCTATAGTTCAGTCTCTAACATGTTCAAAAGTATGAATGAAACATAGACTAGTCAAGAGCTATTATGAGTTCAGGATTACCTTTGCTTTGTTTAAGCTCTTCTTTGAAGGAATTGATGGTCAATTGTGTATGGAGGTGATTTTGGATGAATTTTTGGGTCTAGAGAGTGGTTTTACTGCTGTGGTTGTGTTTTTGAACTATATATATATATATATATATATATATATATATATATATATATATATATATATATATATATATATATATGTATATGTATATGTATGTATCAATGTTTACATATATATTAATATATTAACATATGCAAATACATTCTAATCTTAATCATATTTGTAATATCCT
>CAODLS012567840.1:0-31604 GCA_948243855.1 Flueggea neowawraea
GACATAGAGATTTTAGGTATTATATTTTATATTATTTATTGATATTAATAATTGTTTCAAGTAATTTTTTGATTTATTTTTAATGTGTGTATTGTTTTATTACAGAGTCAACTACAACAAATGATTGATTGACCAACAAATCAAGTATGAGAATTTAAAAAAAATATTTTTTTGTCTAACTTTATTTTGGTCTAATAGATGGTATATTACTATCACAAATATAACTAGTACATATTTTGCTCTAATATTTTATTCACAGCAAAATACCGGAACTAAGAGTTGTAATTTAGAGGTTGCAATGAGAATGTTGGAAACACTCCTAATCTTTATCATTGTATAAAATTTTAGACTATAATTTTTGTATAAATTCTCCATCAAGTGACAACTTATCACTTTCCTATTTTATTAATAACATTCGGTTACAAATTATAGTTTTTATATTATGTTGTGTAAATATAATATTTCATATTATCTTGTGTATTTTTTTAATTTATTGTTTTAAATTGATGATATATTATTTTTTAAGTTAATTAATTAAATTTAAACTACGAGTGGATGGGTACCCTACGGATAAACAAATATCTTGTGGGTAGGATACGGGTAATAATTTTTGTCACCCACATAGATACGGGTAGGATATAGATACATAATATGAACTACAAGTACGAATAAAAATATTAGTATACCCTACCTATATCCTACTCATTGTCATTCTAGTGTGGATGGTTCAAAGGGTGAAAAAAAATCATTTTCTCAGAGAAAGTGAATCATCTTTCTGCCGACTATTTCTTTTGTTGCTTCTGCTTGCATCAGTGCATGAGAACCATGAGGCCCCTCCACTACCCCTCTTGTTTCCAAGCGCGCTCTCTCTCTCATTTTAGGGCTCACATTGATTTGACTCCAATGCTAGTTAATGGTTTTGTATATACAGATAATTTTGTTGATAATTTAGTGGATCCAGCGATAACCGTAGATATCAGCGAATAAAATTAGCATACGATTTCAGCATATATACCACCGCGCGGGTAGTAACCAAGCTTGTCAGGTTTTTTTCACCATGCTTTGGGACTTCGGTTGGAATTCTAATAATTGACATTTGTATAAGTGAGTGGAGTCATGCACTAATATATTAGCTTTATATTAGAACATGTTAATTATTAATTGGTCTGGTGCATGTGTGAGACATACACTAAATCTAGGCAAGAATTTTATGTTGTTTAATCGCAAAAAGCATTTGAAAAGGAATTGCATATGTTAAGTATCTATACTAATTAGCAAATTTTTAGCATTAAAGCCCAGGCATATATATATATATATAAAGCAAATTAGCATGTTCTTCAGCATTGTGAAGCAACCTTACAAAAAATAACTACAATTTTGCATTTTTTTTAGGTAATGCGAAATAGTAGTCAAAAATCAGAAAATTATAACAGTCTTTCTGATTACCCATATCCTGAAAGCAAAACCACTTCGACTATAGTATAGTCAAAGGGGCACATAAAGATGACAACAAAAACGTCAGAAAGTAACCAAAAGAAATGTGGGTTTGGTGCTGGAATCTAGACGGTAGTTGCCAAGTTGTTATGCCGAAAAGGAAAGCTGATTTTGGCAGCATCTACATGTTTTCATCTGTTAGTTACACTTCTTGACCACAAACTTGATGCTTGGCGACATTGTGGATCGAGGTCATGCTAACTTTTAATTAGTAATAATTCGTTTGGTAGACAACTTTTTTTCCTTTTTTGGGGGAAATAATTCATTCATTCATTGAATAGGCATGCCTTTGTAGATAGAACATATAGATATAAGCTCACAAAATAATAACAAACCTATTGACAACTGTGTGTATCTGCTCTACTCAGGAGTGTGGTATAAGATTAACAGAAGGAATTACAACAATCATAAAATTTTACTCCTACTCATTGCATTAGTAATTTGATTGGGATCAATCACAATACCATAAACCGGTCCTCTTCTTCGGCCAAGTGAGTTTGTCCTCGAAGGACGTCTCGATGACACCAACGACTAGACATGAGAAGGTACTGGTATGTTTTCCGAGTGCCCGGAAATGCAGAGGGTCCCGGTGTCGTCTTGATCGCAGTATACTTCCACCATGATTCCTCTAGGATGTTCTGGAGATTCTGTTCCTGGTATCCCCACGAATCTTGCTCCCACCGGTATCTGCATTGCAGTTGAAGGTTACGTTTGATAATTCTTTTTCTTTTGTCGTCTAATGGAAAGAAAAAAATATGGCAAATAAATCATTATTCGTACCTGAACTTGTTCGCCGGATGTTAAGCTCAGTGTGACCATTCTTCCTTCTGCGGTTGCTGTTTCTAGCTCCACTTGTCTGGCTATGTTCAAGAAAACTTCTTCAAGAGTTGTAAGGCTGAGTTGAATGTCTGATATGCCAAATTCTGTTTCCCTTTCTTGGATCTCCGCAAAGAATTTCTGTTGGAGTTTTGAATGCCAAAGGAAAAAAAAAAAGAGTCTAAAGGGCGTGGAATGCTTAAAATCAAACTCTGTAATGCTGAGTTCATTAATGGATTTTTTTTATTGCTCAGTTTGTTAAAAATTACTAGCCTTCCACAATGATGGAAGCTTGTGTTGATGACAGCGCTTAGAAGAGACTTATGGCCATCAACACACGCACTTCATAGGATGCTGAAACTAAGTGTGCTTAAGCCATTCACTTCATATAAAACCTGTTTATATGCAATTCTTAGTAATGTCACTAGGAATTTAAAAGGAAATCCGGCACCAAATTTAGAAGACTATACTGTCAAAAGTCTCTCTGTCGTGAGGAATGCTGAAAAGTTATGTGGGATTTGGTTTCCTCTGCTGGCACCACATCTAAATGCTATTGAAGAATTTAGTAACAATCAGCAGCGATTCATCTGCTAGTAATATAAATTCTGTTACGATTTTTAGTGAAGATATTAGATACATACCTGCTTAAAATACTGTTTCAGCGGCAAGTGGTTGACTGTAAAATCTGCAGGGGTCATTGCAGGAGACCGTCTTTCATTGCCTTCAATGAAGCTCACGTTAGTAATGAATCCAGTTTCAAATTTTGACTTCAACCTGATCGAGGTTCCGATACATCTAAGCCTACCCTTCGCCATGATTCCAATGCTATCACTTAGAATATCAGCTTCTTTTATGGAATGTGTTGTTAGAACAATGGCACGACCCTTCTTTGAACTCTGTATTATATCCCAGACATGCCTTCTTGATATTGGATCCATACCAGTAGTCTGCAGATTCATAGTAAATGATAACTCAGGAAGTCAAAGAAACCAAATTATTGAAATGTAGCATATCCATGCATCGTTAAGTACGGGTTCATCCAAAATGACTAATTTTGGGTCACCAATGAGGGCTGTTGCAACACTAAGGTGGCGCTTTATTCCTCCACTATAACTCCTGGCACTTACTTTGGCTGACTCAGTTAGTTTCACCTTGGCTAATAACTCCTAGCGACCATAGTAGTTATACATTTCACACAAAGAGCCAAAAGCATCACATCCAAATTTCTAGCGCAGTAAGAAGAAAGCATATAGGACACTTCTCTCAGGCTGCAATACACATACTGAGTCGATTGAAGATGCAGGTAGTTCTTTGATACTGGCAAAAAGTTGAAGATGCTCTCGACCAGGCAATGCATCCCAAACAATGTCAAACTGTGAGAGAATGCTACAAGTTAATCAGTCTAAATCAGCAATATCATATGGGAAGTCATGCTTACATGCTGTCAAAAAAATTTTAAAGAGGCACACGGGCAAGCAGACGTGAAACTACAGATCCAGTCATCAGCACAAGTACAAACACTTGGAAGTTTGCATACCAGTGCATATTTTAAAATTCAGTGATAGAGATAGAAGATTCACCTGGGGACACACTCCTATAAATATTCGAATGTTAGATATGCCAACAGAGCTTGAATAGAATGTCCATAAATCAGAGTTGTTAAAAGGCAAATTTAACATCATCACATAATGACATCTGGCATTGTACCAGAACCTGGTGTATTTCTTGTCAATGAACAGTGAAAATAAAATAACCATCTCCACCAGTCACTGGTCTTATGCCAGTCAAGCAATTGATTATTGTGGTTTTTCCAGCACCATTGGATCCAAGCATACAAAACAACTGATCCTTTGCATAGTTCTCCCATAAGCCCTGCCAAAAACAGAAAGAAATTACCAACATCTCAATATAAGAAATGCAATGCTTCGTCTCCCTTCTAACTCGTCGTGGAGATAAACTCTGAGAGGCATTGCTTACCCTGAGAGCATGATAAGGTGAAATCTTCTTGCATTTGCATAAGCCAACATTTGTGGTACCCGTATATGTCTTTTGGAGTCGGCGTATCTGAACAGCAACATTTGGATCCACCCTGCCCTCCCTAGCATCTTGTTTAACTGCATTCTCCTCTTCAAGGACATCTTCATCATACAGGGCAATATGTTCTGGCTGGGGGACTGAACTCATGCAGCTACAAATGCCACCCTCTGAGCATGGACAGTGAAAAATATGATCAGAAATTTCAGAATATTAACCAACAAGAAGATCTGTGCCACAGCTTGTACTAAAAGCCTAATTACCTTCCACCTTGCCTCCTTCTTTCCAGTCCAATACCCAGGCTTTAAGAAGTACAAAGTTGGTTTTCTCATTCCAGATACATTTGGCATTACATTATCGAAGTAGATTGCCAAAGCAAACCAGACAAAGAACGTAGCTGTGAGCCATGTGTAAGCATCATTCTGTTAGAACTCAAAAATATGCAAGTCAAAACCAGCTCAAATAATGAAAAAGCTCAGCCAAAAGATTTTTCAACCAGAATGTGCAATAACACCGATTTGTCCATATAAAAGTTCGAAGCAAAAATGTTGATTGTGCAGCGCAAGTAATTTTCTCCTCTGTGGAGCTTTACAGCATGTACTTACGATTGTTATGGCACATACATCATCATTAGGTGCACAATCTGCCCTTCTACTCTAGCTAACTCCATCATCTTCAGGAGTGGCAGTTGAATCAGCAAGAGCTTTATAGAAATTGCAAGAATATCTGGGGGAACAATGACCAGATGTTTCGCAAGATAGTGGAGGCACTCATTCCAAATGGGAATCTACCAAATACCGTAACAAGCTGCAAAACCAAATGAGAAGCAGAGAGGGCTTAGATCGAGTCCGAGAAAACCATTTTAATTCAGTCTCATAAATATTTCCTTACTATCGACGATTAGTAAGAAATCTTGCCTGAGTTAAAAATCCAATGATAAACGTGGAGAAACCCTCCGTTGTAGCCAAAGATGTCTTGCTAATGAAGGTGGACAACATGAAGACGAAACCGATCTAACAATAAGAAGAAAGATGCAATTGGAAGAAAATTAGTTTGAATGAATGAAAAGTGAATAAACGGATTTGCGAGAAACAAAGGAAGTAGTCTTACCATGTTGAGCTGGAAAAGGAAGAACACGAAAAATACTACTGCAAAACTGTTTTTCTTTGAAAATATCCAACTGAATCAGGATCTCTGACCGTCTTATACTCCGTCGAATTGGATTCCTGGAACTTTGTCGCCTTCTCTATACAGAACAGTAGAAATACGAAGAAAAACGAAGCGAAAAGTTGCACAAACGTCGCACTCTTGTTCCTCCATGATAACAGCAAGTTATTCTTCAACAGCGCTTTATACTGCTGGTACAGTAATGGCAGCCTTTTCGTAACTTCATCTATCTGTCTCACACACACCTCTTTCTGTGTTTTGTGTTTCTTGTTCTGCAATTTGGAAGGTTTAACGGTCTTGATCAGTTTAGGAGGCAGAAAACGGGAGATAGAGGAGAGTGAAGAGCTTGAAAAAGGCGCGGTTGGAAGCAAGGGTAAAATGGGGAAGTTGTAAACAAGGAGACTAGCGTAGTGATTCATAAAGTACATAAATTAATATGATTTGATTAAATTTAGGGTCTATATTTAGAAAGGATTGAACACTACATTAATTAAATTGGGCGCACATTAATTAATTTGATTATGTTAAAGCATCTCCCATTCTCTCTTTAAATTGAAATTTTTTTTATTATAAAGAGTGAACCACTAAAATTTAGTTTCAATCCACTTTTTATATTACTCTTTATCTCTAAAAATAGAGTATAGAGTAAATTTTATTAGTTAGAAATAACTAGTTAAAATAATTATTTATTTTACATGTCATTAACGAAATCAATGTATTTTATTTTCTTTTTCTTCACTCTCTTAAATATTCATTTATCTCTTCTAATTACCATTCATCTCTTTTAATTTTATTTGTCATTATATGATTTTAGATAATTGAGTTAAAGAGTAGTATTAGAGTTAAATAAATTTCACTCTTTATATTTAAAGAATATTAATTATACTTACTATAAAAAGTACCATTAGAAATGCTCTTAGTGTTGATCTTGTTCAAATATTGTAGTAACAGTTTATGTGCTTAGTAACCTCAACATTTATTTCAACATGTCAAAGAGCCAAAAACAAAAACAAAAGACTTGAATTTGAATCTTTTTGGCCAAACCATGAATCACATCACCGTCTTCAACATCAACCACTGCTCCAGAAGCAGGCAAAAAACACTTGAATTTTTTTTGATAAGCCATTTTGTCTGCTCCTAATGGGAATCAATATTCGATTCTTTAGCTCTAGAATATACTCTAATACTAATGAACTACATGTCCAATAGTACAAACATGTGAAATTTTAAAGAATCAAGCTTCAACCCACTCATTCTCAACTGATAATAAATCTCCAATGCCTTCTCCCAATACCCATTTGCAGTGAACCCCGAAATCAAGCTATTCCAAGACACAACTTCCCTCTTCGGCATTCTGTCGAACACATTAAATGCTTTTCCCAAATCCCCAAATCTTTCATACATATCCATCAAACCATTTCCCATATTCAAATCAAACTGAAGACCCTTTTCGAATTAATTAATAATGAAATTTATGAAGTTAGTGTTCAAATGACCTTTTTCCCAATGGCGAAATGTGAAAGAAAGGTTTCCGATGTGAGAGAGGAAAAGTCAATGTGGACTGGACTCCTTTTATGGACTGATTTTCATAGGTTTCGGGTCCAAAGGCATTGTAAAGTTGATGGCCATTATACTAGCCCAATAATGGACAGCTCGAACAGGCCTGCAGAACAAACGATCGTAAACTCTTGAACGACAGCTCACTTTTGGATCATCGTTCGTCCGGGCAAAACTGCCACTGGCACGGCAGAGCTAATTCATTTATTTAAGAAACCCATCATCTGATTCATCTCAAAGCTGATAAAAACCAACAGAAGCCGTTTAAATTAAATTAGTGCAGAAATGGTAAACAAATCCAAATGGTATACATACTGTCTCTCTGTTTAATTTTGCTGTGGTTAGTTGTGTCAGCCATTAAATTACATATACTTCACACAGATTGAGAAAAAAAGAAAAAAAAAACAATGGTAGAGATATATGAGGACAAACCCATATGTCGAAATATTTGGATTTTATGATCAATTCACTCAGAATGTCTGTCCCTATGCTAGGTTCAGTCACGTCACTTTCTTGGATATTTTTGGTCTCCAAATTCATACTGTGTATATAATTTATTGTTAGAAAACCGCCCGTACGGATCAGGTGTGGGATTATTTGAGTATCCAATTGGATTGATTTGATTAATTTATTTTTAATTGAATTTTGAGATAGATTTCTAATTAATTTAGTGAAATCCTAATTAATATAAAATATTGACATAAAAGTCCAACAGATAAGAGAATTAACACAGAAAAAAAATACATGAAACTCTCTCTCCCCTCATACTATGTCGTCAGTCTTAGTGAAAGAGAAGGAGAGATTTTTTTTGTTGCACACACTTGTTTATTCTGCTAAAGATCGTTTTGGTGGCTCTTGAATTGAAGTTATGTTCCACGTTCTCGTCACATTTATATTATGATTCATGGTGACTATCCACAATGCGCTTCCTAAAGCATTTAACCGATTTTGTTTTACTGTACATTTCGAAATAAGTCCGATCACTTGTTTAATTATTCATTAATTATTTTCCTTTTATTTGTTATTGAATGCCTTCAATTATTGTTCTAAAACTTGCATATCGAGGCATCAAAACAAATTTCATTGTTCGAATTCATTTCGGTCTCTAAAATTTATTCTAAATATAATTTTTAATTTGAGTTTGGTAATTTCTCAAATGATTCTTTTAATTATAGCACTAAATTAATTAATTAGCAAATTCCCAATTGTTATGTGTTCAAGTCGTTTTTTCTTTGATATGTATTTAAGTCGTTACAAAAATTGACCCTGATTTAAATAAAATTGCAAGTTGAAAGTTGAATGGATTAGGAAATTAAATAAGATTAGTTCAATAAACAAACTAAAAACTCTGAATTTCCTTGATAGACAAGGATTTAATTACGCTTTCCTAGCTTTGTCATAATAGGATTAGGAATGATTTCTATTTGTTTCCTATTTACCGCACAATTCTACCCTTGTTCAAAATTATTAAGACCCAATCCTATAAGGAAACAAGGAAAAGAGGTCGGTCAGTCCATTATATAAACCTCCTGCTGCCATATTTGCGTATACACACAAACCAGTGAAGCTCTTGAAATCATTATTCCCTCCTCCATAATTTTATGAGCTCCATTAAAGAATTAAGCAATCAATATGATGATGCCGTTAAGTCACTCGATTGTGAAGCACAAGACAACCATGCGACAAGGAAGTCTGCTAAACCTATGTGGGAAAAGGAACAAGCAAATGTCATCCAAAATTTGTCTTGCATCAATAATGGCAAAGAGACTAATACTGGGTGTCCCGAAATTTTCCTGTCTCGGCAGAGGTATCTTAGGAGCTATAAGTTTACCCAGAAATTGGTGCGGAAAAAGATTCTTCATGGTGTTTTGGAGAAAACTAAGGATTGGTTTAAGAAGCCGAAGAGGACACTGAAGGATAATGGGAAGTTTAAAAGTACTTGAGAGTTGTGTTGAAGTTTATGTTGTGTTGATTTGTTCAAGTTGATGCCCATGTTCAAAATCATACTGGTGCTGCTGATTCTGTCAGCTATGCTTCTAACAGACTCTTGACTTATTTTTTCTGTCAAAGATTGAGCTCTCGATCTTTTTACTGTTAAAGACGATTTTACTATCAATGAGTTATAAGCAAACATTTAATGTTAGTCTAATATATTTCCAACATATAACGATGCGATTGTAATATTAGAGATTCTTTCTGAATTCATATATTGAACCAAATTTGAAACTAATCATTCAATAGTAATATTCTTTCAATGTTAAGAATCTGACATTCTGATGGATTTATAATATATCTAATATTACCGTGAAAGATTATTTTCAAGTTGGGCTATTTACTCAAAAACCTAAGACGCTTGAGGAATTCAGGCCATGCCCTGGTACTGTGTACAATCCGGACCAGCCTTAACAATGAGGATATGAACATGATTAAGATGGCTTTTTTTTTTTCCGAAAATTTTTATTCACTGGAAATTAAAAACAACTCCGGCATCACTACACTACCGCTACATGTATATTGATTAAGATTAAAATGGCTTTTATCAGAGCTATGTAGTGCTCATTTTTAATCTAGTTGAAGCAGATTAAATATTTATACATATAAATTAACACATTTGATTTTTTAAAATTTTTAGAATTAAATTATCAAAATGAAATTTAAATGAAAAAGATGATGGGAAAAAAAAGCAGAGATGAAAGAAAAACACATGAGTATTAGTAAATAAGAATGTGTAGAACAATTTAAAACAAAAAAAGACGACGGGGTCTTTGTTTCAAAGGTGTAAAATTTGAAATTTGGAAGCAAAAGGAATCCGCTCGAAAATAGAATTGCTGAACCATCAGTGTGTAATTTTGATTGGGAGAATTACACTTTAAGAGCCACATAAAATATCGATTTTTAAAAATGTTACCTCAAAAACTAATTTACAAAAATGTAAACTAGAAAAACTGATTTGTAAAAATGTCATTTTCGTTAGAATTAACAATATTTTAGCTAGAAATTGATTTTTCACTCGAAAATCAAATCAAGCAGAAAAAGGTCTCCATAGGTCTCCAGAGATTTCCCAGGGTCTTCGACGGTCTCCAAATCACAATTTTTTATATAAATTTTGATTTAATAAATTCTCAATATATTAATTTTTTCAGATTAAATGTATTCACAAGTCTTTAGAGAAGGTCTCCAAAGATTTCCAAACGTCTCCGGAAGTCTCCAATGAAGATATACAGAGGTCTCCGAAAGGTCTCCAAATCACAATATTTTATATAAAATTTGATTTAATAAATTCTCAATATAATTATTTTTCAAATTAAATTTATCTAAGTTTTCAGAGGTCTCCAGTGGCCTCCAAACGTCTTCAAACGTCTCCAGCAAAGGTCTCAAGAGGTCTCCAACCATCTCCAAAAATCTTCAACCGTCTCCAAAAGTCTTCAGCGAAGGTCTCCAAGGATCTCTAAACGTCTTCGGAAGTCTGTAGTGAAGGTCTCCAACTGTCTCCGGAAGTCTGTAGTGAAGGTCTCCAACTGTCTCCAGAAGTCTCTAGCGAAGGTCTCTGAACTTCACTTATTTATTTTTTACAAAATTTAATTATATTTTGTTTAATGATAATTAATTAGGTCTCCAATAATCCAAACTTAACAAAATCTTTTAACTTAGATCTCCGGAGGTCTCTAAAAGTCTCCGAAGATCTCCGAGGTCTTCAAAATAATTGAATACAAATTAACAAACTCTAGCCGCCGTCATCGTTGCCATCACCACAAAACTCAACAAAATCAACCATGCATACAAACATATCAAACTCAACAAAATCAATATGCACAAATCAACCAAAATCAACATAGCCAAAATCAACAAAATCAACATGCATAATTTACAGATTTGTTGATAGCAATGAAGATACCGAAAAGAGAGAGGAGACAACAACGGCGAGATAGATCTGGAGCGAAAAGAGGAAAGAGAGACAAATCTATTCGTTGCTGTCGAAGGAGAGCGAATAAAAGAGAGAGAAGGGATGAGAGAAGATGACAAGGAGGAGTGAGAGAGAGGAAAAGGTAAGCGACGTCGGAGAAGGTGAGGGATGGCGGCGACCGGAGACGGAGGAGAAGAGAGAGGAATGACAACTAGAATTTGGGTGTAGAGGAAAAGAGAAAGAGAGAAGAACATAGAGAGAAAATGAAAAGAGGGAAAAAAATTGAATTTTATTTAATATTGAATCTAACATTTTAAAAAATAAAAAATTTAAGAATAATATTCTTAAACATCAAAATCAAAGATGACATTGTTATAAATTAGTATTTTAAAAATGACACTTAAAATGATTAACTCATTTTGATTTCTATTGTCTATTTCAATGTAATTAGCCCAATAAGCAATCCAAGAATCATAGTGGACCTTCAGTATGAGGCAGCTCAAATTGTGCCAACCAATTTACCACAGCAACCCAAGAATCATGGTTTTCATTTTCTCCCATGGAGTTCCAAGGTTCTTTGGAGGATTCTAGAAATCTTGGAATTAATAGCACTTCTTTCATTGCACTTAATAGACTCTGTCTTTACAGGACAAATTTTACAATCATATTGGTTTCAATGAAATGTAACTCATGGACCCCATCAACCTTTAAAACCAAACATCACCAATTGCATTAATTTTGGACAACCTATGTTGCTGTACTTTTTTCTTCTTTGTGGGTTCAATGATAAAAGAACAAAAACAAAAAATCAACCAGTATTCATTATCACACTCTGACTGATACCCACCTGTGGAAATAGATTGTATATCAAAATTTTAATTACTAATTATAACTTTACAAGCTAAGGATACTGTGATGACCATTTTCCTTTTCCAACTTTGACAAGTTCTGATTGCAGTTTTTTTCACTGGTCTCAGTATTGTAATACAGTCCAAGATGTTCCATTTTCATGAAACATAATGTTTGAGGAAGTTAATGATTGTGAAATATTGTAAGGGAATTGGCTGTCATAAAAAGTTGGAGAATTTTCGCAGATTGATCATAACCAACCCCAGAATTGACAGCTACATATATTGTTTTATTAAATTATACAGTATCAGTCTCTTTTATATATGGCTAATTCGGAGTTAAGGCGGATAAATTCATAGACCAAAAAAATGCTTTTTATCGAATTTTAGATACTCAGGTCTCGAAACTCTTGTCCAAATAACAGTTTTGCTTTTAGCCTTTGAACATTGACTCAGAGAAAAAAAAGATTCTAAAATAAGAAGAGGCTTTTACCATTTTTGTCCCTATTTATGCCCACACGGAAATTTTTCATCAAATGGTCACTCCATCGCCATGCCTCATCCTCAACAGGCTGTCTCCTCTCTTTTTCAGACACGTGTCATATGTTGGACACATCTTCATCCTTTTGGACCACTTCTCCCGCGTGGCCGTGGGCCATCCGTTGCCGGCATTGCCACGTGGACCCCCTAATGCAAAGTAGTGACCACCTTATTGGACACAGATATATGTATATCAGCACATAACCCTTCCATTTGGTCCCAGCAATGCTTTCAATTATTTCAAGTCCTTTTCTTAGTGGGCCATCCCCAAAAGGCCCATACACTCACCACCCAGATTTTAAATGCCTTTCTTTGCTCTTTTTTTTTTCCCTTTATTTATGTTCTCTTTTTTGAATTACAAATATAATAGTAAAAAACTATTCAAAAAATTAAATAAAAAATGTTTTAAAATAAATTGGATAGTCGAGAGTTTAGAGACTTAGTAAATTAAATAGATCGCATGATAAAAAAATTAAAAACAACCATTATATATTTCTATATTAATAATATGTTCAACATCGTTGAATACGCAATATATTAACATAATAAATAAAAAAAAACACAATTGTTACTATTACTGACATTAATTGTACGTTATCATAGTTGTTTATGAGTATTTTAATTATGTCACGTTATCTACATATCCCACATAATTATACGAGACATTAAATTAACAAAAATAGAAATTATGTCAAATGTGTCATGTCGTTAATTAATAATAATAGTATAATTGTATTTAAAATTGCTAGCCCTACTACATATAGAGAAAAATGATTATTATTTTGTAAAAAAGAAAAGTAAGAAAAGAAAAAGAAAGAGGGTAAATAATAACGTGGAAAAGGGTGGATGAGGAATGTTGGTCCATTAGTAAATGTAATAATCGAAGAGAGAAAGTGACCCACAGATAGAAATGAGAAGGACCGCAAGGGTGTTTCATTTGGTTCTCAAGTCCCAAGAAAAAGAACCCACCAATTTAAGATTGTCACATGCTCCCTAATTTTCTTATTTATGTTCTACTATCAATCTTAGATTGCCACAATTTGTTTCTTATTGTGGAAAAGTGGTCCGTCCATAACGGGTGAACTGAACCAATCGGTCAAAGTGTAAATTGAGACCGTGAATCGAGACCAATTGAGTTGGACCAATTAGGTCAATGAGTCCATAAGGCTTATAATGGGCCCAATAAAGGCCCACTTGGTAGCTTATAAATAGGTGAAGGTGGTGGAGGAAAAGAGAGGAAGTGAGGTGGAGAAAAAAGTGGAGAAAGAGGGAAGGAAAGAAAAGAGAAAGAAACCTGGTCTTGCAGCTGCTGTCTGCTGCTATGCTTCCGCTAGAATCGAGGTAGGTAATTTGAACCACCTATTTTTTATACTGTTTATTTGTTAAACGAGTACCCGATTCCTTCACTTATGTTAGATATTCATTATCTGCACACTCTAGGTCGACACTGGCCGTCTTTTTATATCCTCCCGTGGACTTCATTTGAGTCTTAATTTGTTGTCAAGCTAAATGATTTCTGCTTACCACAAAGTTTTGTTTTGAAGTCCAAAATTAACGTCGGAATTTAAATCACTGATATCTCTTTTAAATTATCACTTAAGTTGTATCATTAAAATTTTTTTTGATTGTCACCTTATCTTTCACAATCTAATTAAAAATATAATAAATGAATTATTATTTTTTCTATTATGCCTTTAAAAAATGTGTTTGAGAATTACTAAAGAATTTTTTCCATAACATTTTTTAGTTAAAATAATCCATGATAATTAATGAAAGGTAAAGGAGAAAAGTGGGTTACAATTAATGGTTATGATAGAAAGATAACAATCTGTTTGAGACATTTAAAAAGGAAATAGTAGACAATAAAAGTGGGAGGGAAAAACTATTAAAAAATAGGCATGATGTATAGATTAATTTACGCTTTAAATTATTCCGTAAAGTGCTGATATATGGATCATATTGGATGTTTACTTGGAGTGGGTCGTTGCTGTTATTTAATATATACTTAATTAATATTGCACAATTACTATCAATGTGTTTTCTTGAATCAAAGTATCTTCATACATTTTAATGGTATTCATAAAGTATTTATGGATAATGCCTTCCGGGAAGGATTCATATACACCCACAATATTCATGTTGATAATACTTCTTGACGCTATATTCTTTCTATCTAATTATTGTATTATTATATATAGACAGGTTTTGTTGTATAGATAAATACGTTTCACTTATTTATTAAAATAATCATGCACACATTATATGTGAGAGAGTTATAGTTTAACAAATGTATCAATAAATACAAAGTGTATAAAGGAATACAAATGAATGAAATATAAGTTTAGAAAAATGCCAACAGATTTCCCCCTTCCTCAATGTTCTAGTTTTAAGCATTGAAAAGCAACTTGAGTATAATTTGACATTAATTTTCTTGGTTTTGATAATCCCATGTTGAAAATTTTTCACTAATAAAAAAATTGCCAACAACCATGTTGAAAAACTACTCTTATATTCTCTCAAGCAAATCAAAGATACAGCAAATAGAAGTTAATTAATTTTATTGAATCAGAAAAATAACACTGACTAATACACACAAAGGACAAGGGTATTTGAGATCATAAGATACCTCCCTCACATCTTAATTAGCAAAAAAATAAAAATATTAAGCTACTTCTAGAATAAGGAAATAAACGGATTTGAAAGACTCGGTCTACCTTGGATCAATTCCTATAAACGAACAAAATATTGCTCGATAAATATGATACTTAGAAACATCTTTTTAATTGCATAAAACGTTCACATTAGTTGGTGAAAGACCAAGTCTACATCAGTCTTAAGTAGAAATTTCTTGTGTACTTAAGTTTGGATATTTCTATATACAATAAGATGGGTCTTAGATGACCCGAGAGTGACACGAATGGCACCTTTGAATTATACAAAATATTGACATTATTGTAATGATTTTCTCATCATATGCTTCTCAACGTGGTGTGGATTTCAACTTTTTAGACCAATAGAAGAGAAACTGAACCATTTAAATAACAAGGGTTTGGTGGTGCAAGAAGGTCATGACTCACGAGTCTTTAATTATAAGCAAAAAAAATTGCAACACCATATATATTTCGGTTGTTTAACATCACATATATACAATATATATAACTCTTTATAGGGAAAAAAATAGGTTGGTTAGGGGTTAACATCATTAGGTGTGAGTTACTCATTTTTATATTAATTGAAAAATTGTTGATTTAGGAGCAAACAAGCTGTTAGGCTTCAATTGTCGTCTGATTGTACATATTTGGAAATATTAGTACAACTTTTATATTTTAATGTCTCTATTCTCTTTATTCTATATCACTGGGTAGGTTTGTGCTGCAACATAAGCGACCATAGAGTTAACAAAACCAATATTTGGACAACATGCCGAACATGATGTAGCTAACATTGTAGAATAAGTGAGTTTGTCCTTTATACTTTATAGATTAAATCTAATCTAATTGAGATAAGAGTATCTTATCTTTTATATTAATCATTTTATTTGTTTTCACTAAGAATTGAACATCTTTGTCTGTGAAGTTAATTATAGTATCAATGAGCTATAAGTCCATTGATTAAGAGTACCTTATTAGATGTAGAAATGATCATAGAGTTAACATAACCAATATTATACACGCTGTGGGGGTATTCAATGGATGAGGTGGTCTCACTTGTGTAGAATGAAGAAGGAAAGAGGGATAGGGTTCCGGGGGTTCACGTGATTTCAACTTGGCTCTTTTGGGAAAGCAGAGTTGGAGGATTCTAACTATGCCAAATTACTTAATGGTTCGTAACCTCATAGCTTGTTATTTTGCAAAAACGGAGTACTTAGATACGGAAGTGCGTTTAAAGGCGACTTTTATTTGGCGGAGCGTATGTGAATCACGCAAGGTTATTAACTTGGGAGCAAATAAATAGGTTGGAGATAGTAAATCAATTTGGTATGACCCGTGGCTACCTCATGGACAAAATTCACATGTTTTAACTGCGGTGGTGTCGGGATTAGAACATATGGAGGCGAGGGAGTTATGGAGGGAAGGAGAGAAGCAATGGGATAGAGAGAGAATCCACCAGTTGTTTGAGCAAATTAGATTTTGTCTATTCCTTTGAGCTTACGGAGGGTGGTTGATTATTGGAAGTGGAATGGGGAAAGGCGTGGTTATTATACGGTTCGTAGTGTCTATGGTTTGTTGAGGCGACAAGGAATTCATGTGGATCAAGAGGTAAATGAAGTCTGCGAGGAGCTGTGGAATGCCAAAGCTCCACCTAAGATGCTTAATTTCATGTGGAGAGCTGCAACAAACTGTTTACCTACGATGCACAATCTCTTTAATCGTCATGTTCCTTTGGATGATTTACGGTGTCCTGTGTGTAATGTTGAGAATGAGACCTCTTTCATGCTGTTATATCTTACCCATTTGCTCAAGAGGTTTGGAGAATTTTTGGTGTCGGGGTACATGTGGTTGGGTCTCAATCGTTACTGGAATGGTTGGGTTTAGTGTTTAGGGCAGTGCGTAAAGAATTGTGGAATAAAGTGTTTGCCATTTGTTGGGGTCTGTGGAAGAATAGAAACCTGGTAGTATGGGAGAGGCGTGGTTAGGAACCTGGGAGACACTACAACAAATTTGTCATCTAGTGACAAATTGCTTAGTCAATTTATGTTAGATACTTTGTCACGAAATACTTTCAATGACAAAACAGACGTATTACTCTATTCATCACTTTACGCGTCACTAAATGTTATCAACGACGAAAGTATATTTTTGTCACCTATAAGGAAATCATAGATGATGAACACAATAAGTGTACTAAGCCAATAGACGAGGACGAGTTCAAAAATCTGACATAGCCGTTATGATGCCATTGGGATTTGAATTTGAGTATTCTCTGACACGTGTGATGATGTAGAGAATCAAAGGTGCAATCTTGAAACAGTATCCGACAAAGTGCGTAGAAGAAATGACAATGCATGTAGATAATGGAAGCTACGCACGTAGTAATTGTGCAATGCATGTAGATGCAAATTCACACAAGGCAATCACCACTGGAGTTTAGACAAAACACATAGACCTGCAAGCAATGCATGTAGAACTTAGTTGGATCAAACAACTATGCACGTAAAAGCCTGTAATGTCATTACTACACATAATTTTCAATTCTCTCACAACGGCTACTTTGAGGCTTTCAACAACTATTTTTTACCAAGTTGTTATAAATAAACATCCCAAATTAGAAGAGAAAAAAAGAGAGACCTTTGATAAATTTGCTATTCACTTTCTCTCTCATCTCTATATTTCTAACTCATTTGAGCTTTTGTACTTGCTATCACATTTATGGGTTGCTGTGAGCTTGAATTTGCTATACTGTGGGTAAATTTGTAACAAACAAGATTTTTTGCTTAGGTTGATAGGTTTCCTTATTGTGTCTTAGAAAGTATGAGGGTTTTGCTAGTGAGCCTTAGAAAACTAGTGGTTAGATTTTTCCTTATTTTGTTTCCTTAGAAAAACAAGAGAGGTTGGAGGTTTTCTTATTTGGGCTTGCAAAAACAAGGGGTTTACTTGTTGATCCCAAAAAATAAGTAATGTAAACGGTTTCCCTCCACCCAGAAGTGAGGAGATAATGGATTGAAATTCTCTAGAGGTTCTAGAGGAGTGGACGTAGATCAAGAAGGACCGAACAACTATAAATCAGATTTGTTTTCTCTTTCATCGCTCTTTCTACTTTACTTTATATTTGATTTATATTATTTGTGAATTGAATTTTGTTTAGCTTTTACATTTAACTTTATTATTTGTTCATAGTTTGCAAAAACTTTTCAATAAAGTTTTTAAATATTTAAAATTCCAATTCACCTCTCTCTTGGAGTATCATTCTTGGGACCAACATAGAGGATATTGCCGATTGTTTGAGTTTTTAGGGTTGTAAAATTGGTGTTACGAGACTTTGAAAATTAGGCGAAAAATGAATTTTTGAGTTTCGAAACTATAGTTATGGTGCAGTGAGCTAAAACAAGGGTACAAGTTATGTAAAACATTAAATTTTATTAAAAAAAGTATGCATCAAATTACAAAATTATATAATGACAAGAACAATATTTGTAACCAAAAATTTCGAAAATTATTTTTACTATTGGTGACAAATATGTTGTCACGGTAATACATACTCTTTTACGACAATTTATTTTTCGTCACAAATCAGTAATATAAATAGTGACAAATAATAATTTGTCACATTACTATATGTTGCCTCACCCTAATATTTCTCGTAGTCACTCATTTGGCAGTAAAAATTAGCGCCAAATATTTTGTGACCATAATGTTTGACAAAACAATTAATATATCGTCATAAAAAAGTACTTCCTATAAAAATCAATGACAAATCTATGATTTCGTCATCTATTAATTATTTTAGGTGGCGATATTTGATTCCTCAAAAAGAATTTTGTCACAAATAAGAGCTTTTGTTGTAGTAAGAGTAGTGCAATAGGCTGTGGGTGTTTTGAGTAGTTGGGTTTGTGCTCATGACAAGGTATCAGTTTAAGAGAGGAGGGCAGTGTTGAATCCATCTGTTGTTAAGTGGCAAAAACCAGAATAGGGATGGTCTAAATTCAATGTGGATACGTCGGTTTATGAGAATTCTGCGGAAATTCGGGTTGTGATGCGCGATTGACGTGATAGGTTTGCTAGAGGCTTCGCGTTTCCAAATGCATTGCAAAGGGACCCCGAGGTTGTGGAGGCACTGGAAGTCCGAGAGGTATCAAGCTGAATCAAGTAGAGAAGGCGTGGGAATGAGATTGTCGAAACTGATTGTGCTACTATTGCTTCTGCCATTCATTCAGATTCTATTTCGTTATCAACAGTTGGCTTGATCATTCAGGATTGCAAAGATTTGTTATCAATTCTTCATTCTGTATGAGTTGAATTTGTTTGAAGATATGTGAATTTTGCAGCCCATTACTTAGCTAGGGAGGTGAGTTCCTACTCAAGGTTTTGATTGGGGTTTGAATCCCGTTGTATTTTGGCTAGTTTGGCCTCTGATTTGCAGTAATGAAATCCTATTGTTGCTGACAAAAAAAAGAAATGATCATAAGACTACTTTATTTAGATAAAAGGATTTTAAGTTTGCATGCCACTTTAAATATCCGACTTTGCATCCTATTTTTTCCATTGTGCTATAATAGATACTTTGGTTACGGTCCGGATTGTGATTCCTCTTTTAATTTGCTTTTAAATATATTAATTTTACTTATCCTCTTGTTCCACGGTTATGTACACTCATAAAGAAAATTACTATTTCCTTTCTTCATAAATTAAAATGATACTACTTGCAAAAAGAATTAAGATGATAATAAAGCCTAAATGTCTAATTAGCACAATACTCGTGCTACGTGCAGTAAATTATTTTATTTGATTAAAAAAATATTTATAAAATTAATAATTAAAGTAAAAAAATATACTTTAATTTTATTTAGCATGTTATAGCCATTTAAAATATTTTTTTTTATTTTTTTAGATTTATGTTAAATCACTTTGGTAATATAAATATATTGTGTAGCATAATTCTAGTGATATCTTAATATTTTTTTACTAAGAAAATCTTAAAATTTATTAGTAAACTTTTAATATTATTTATGCTAAATAAATTTTAATGGGTTTGAAATCTCATTTTCTTTTTTTTTCACACTCACATATCTCATTTCTCTCTTTTTAATTATGCTTTATTTCTTCACTTGTTTTCCTTCTAATAATTACTCTCCCTCTCATACGTTCTCTAAAAAAAGGTATCAAATTCCTTTTTGTATAAAAATAATTATCAAAATAGACAACCACAATTGTAATAACACACATCTATACAATAAAAATAAATAATTAGCTCGTAATTTTGAAAAAAATATCTGTGACTTGCAAATAATATGATAGAATGTTATATTGATGTCTTTTTTTTTTTATAAATTGGGATGAAAACATAATCTTTTTGATAATTTATTAATTGTAAGGACAAAAAATAAAATATCAATGGAATAATTAATTAAGCAAAAATCTTGTCAAGTGTAAAATATTAAAACTGATATTTAAATGCAAGATTGTTATTTAAAAATTGAGGTGCTTGTATAATTCAAACAATTAAGCAATTTGTACTTTTTAGAAAATAAAAAATATATAACAAATAAAATTATTTTATATTGCAATTAAAAAAAATATTACATCAATATAACATTCTATCACATTGAATGAAATAGTTAAAAACAACAAAGATTGTATAAAATGCTTAAAGTATAAAATTTACCAAATCATAATTAAAAACTAATAAAATCATCAAATTATTTTACATTTAACTATCCATAAATACCTCAAATTAAATGCTTAGAGTGATAAATATTAAAATTAAAAAATTATTCGCGTCCTATTTGTCAAATAACTAAAGAGACATTCATCGTAAATTTGAAAAAATTCTCTAACTATTATATATATATTGATTGATTCACCCCTTGAAACAATTAATTAAAAAGATATTTATACAGTTTAAAATTAAATGAAATATTAATCATATATAGTGTCTTTGTTCGATGTCAAATTGTTAACAGCATTGAGCGTGAGCTTAGTCTATCAATAATGCTCCAATAATTTCTATTTGAGTCTTTGACCGTTAAAGTTTGATGAAAAATCTTTTTAATTATGACAATTTAATCAATGACTTCAAATAATCAATTAAAATACAAGTCTAGCTCTAGCTATATATGCATGCATAACACCTAACCCGGATAAGAATTTAAAGTCTCCAACTTTAGCTTTAGACTTTTAGTTGGAACAGTCCAAAATAACTTTAATCTAATTGTTTCCATGTCGAGGTCATGTAAGATCAATAATGTAAACAAAATTGTTCAAAGTGACGTGACCTTCCATGTCCCTTTCTATAGCTACAGAACTTGGGTACTATAATCTTTTTTGTTTTATTGATGATTCAATGCCATAAAATTATATATATTTATATTTAGTTATTGAGCAAAAGAAATGAGTGATAAATTAGATATTAAAAAGATTTACAAAAATTTACGTGATTTGAATTCAATTAATTCAATGTTAACAAAATATATGACTATCGAGTTATTCAATAAAAATATATAAAAAAACAAACAATATGTTTAGTACTAGAAGAATTATGAAATAAAAGGGTAATTTGCACATGAATTGCATTGTTTTGAAGTTGCAAACAGTAGGATGCAATCATTTATGTCTTTAAGAACCCACTTTGGACAAACTCTTTCCTTTCATATCAATTGAACATGATTAGTACAATAGGACTACAAAAATCGTATTATTAAAATAAGAAAGAAATTCTACCTTATTTCACAAGGAATGGCGACCAACTCCAATAATATTCTAATCACAACATGATAATAATACCATAATTAAATAGTACGGAGTTGACCTAATTAATTAACGTAGTAATAATTGGACTAACACCATTAAATAACTAAGCAATAGCAAGGAAGTGAAAAAAATGAGAGAGTGGATAAAAAAATTAAAGGAAGAAGGAAAAAGAAGGGGAAAGAAAATAAACTAAAGCAGCCGGAAAAGGAAAGGAATAAATTGATGGACATGAAATGAAAGGGAGACAAAGGGTGCGGAGGGACCATTTTGTTTACTGTCATCGTCGTCTTCCTTCGTCCTGTTATGCCATGATTGCTCAAGCCCATACACACAAAGGTACAATCTTATTATCAGTGTGTCTCTGTGGATCAAACGATGGAGAATGTGAATTCATGAAATGGGTTGGTCTCAATTTTTTTTTTCCTTGTAAGAAAAAAATTTGTCCTGCTGTGAAGTCTTTTGGGTTTGCCTATATCATTTCCTTTTGGAATTGGGCTAAAAAGAGAGTTAGAAATTGACATTGACGCTTCCTCGTACAACTATTTGCCTTATTGTACCACTCACTCTCTTTGCCTCCCTACTTTTATTTTCTTTCTTTCTTTCTCTTCTCTTCTCTTCTCTTCTCTTCCCACTGTAATTTATGCTCTCACTTCGTCGCCTTTTTTACGTCTCTCTCTGTCCAGCCTCTTTTTATTGTCCTTTCATATCGGTAGTCACATGCTCTTTTAACTTCTTTTACCTTTTCATTTTACTCTTGCATATAGTAGTATTCCCCTTGCAACAAAAGATTTTGAAGTGTCACTATAATTTTACTAGAATGTTTGTTAAAAGAGTATATCTGATAAATATATAAATAAAAAATTTATTTTATTTGCTTCTAATGAAAATTTGAATTTTCACATCCTTAGTGCTGGAAATTACTCTAATACTAATGAGTTACAAGTTTTTTTTTTCTGTAAGAAGTATGGAGTACAAATTCATTGATAAAGGATGTATAAGATTGCATAATAAAAAGTAAAGAAAATACATAGATTTTATTGAATGAGATGTTAGTCCACCGATTAACGAACGAGTATTATTTGGTAAAAGAAAAGAATTTAAAATAATTTAATTATCAAAAGGAAAAAAAATCTGTTAATATTCTAAATTTTAAAGTGCTTGCCAACTTTGAAATGAAGTGTTATCATAATTTTGAAGATCATTTAAATCCATTTTTGAAGAATAAATTAAACTTCCCTCCACAAGAATCTAATTCAAGGGAACCAAATTCATGGACATCTATAAACAGCTTTTGATCCCCATATATTTGACTTTGTGCACAACAAAAAGCTTGATTTTGACAATGCAATATCTGACAAAGTCTTACGAGATTCATAGAGTATTCTTACGACATTCATAGAGTATTAAATTATCATATGGCTAGTGTTGCAACATCAATGCATTATACAGGTGCTTCTCCTATGGTATTTTGGTCATTTCGAACAATGCATTATGGCCCATTAAAGCGATGCCAAATGCCAAGTTGAATACATGGCTCTTTCATATTAACTGTGTATGAAGGTCCCATGCATGAAATACAGCACATGGACTAAAATTTTGATATTACGTTGTCACTTGAGCCCTTCATTTAAATTTTTAATTTTCCCTATTTCTCACTTTCAAATGTGTTTTGGAGCAGCAAGGTTCTATTGATTTTAGCTTAATTCTTGCGTGTCTACAGAACAAAAGTTCAAAATGATAATCTTATACTTCTGTTTGTGTTATCTAACTAAGTATTTTTAGATACCACAAATATAAAGTTATATATGATCTCTTTCTCTACATTTGAAATGCTCAAATTAATCATTAGTTGTTCCTAATTTGGGTCTTGTTAATTAAAACGTATCTATCCGGAGCCCCCTCCTTGAGGTCCAACCACAAACATATCTATATAACATACACAATAAGTCTATTTAGATAGATAAATAGATAGATTGAGTTCGTTTATAAATTTTCATGTTCATTCTTATTCACAAACGACCATTTTAAAGTTTATGATATTTTTTTTTTTGCCTTTTTTAAGGGAATTTTTTTTTTGATAATTCGTGCAAATGTATTATTCATCCAATCCACAAACACAATTTAAGAAATGCAAGAAAGTCCAATATCATTGCTCAAAGATTTTTAAGTGAAAGATTTGCTTTAACTAAAGATGGAAAAGCAGGAATAGAACTTACCGTTGTTGTTTCCTAAGTACTCCGATGCATGTAAACCCTACCCAACTTTGTACAAAATAATCTAGTGGTATTATAATCGTATTAAACTGCTAAAAATTAAATATTATTATTGAATTCTTACTCGTAGGAAGAGGCAATATACCAGAACGACATTTATTAATCTACAAACCATAGACTTGTATTCCAACAAATTAATTCTCATTTCGATTCAATTGATCTTCCTGTGGTAGAAACTGAATTTGGATGAATGCATGGATGATTAAAATAGAAGCTATTTCTTCTTTATCATTTATATTTAGGTACCATTTCTGCATCATATCAAGTTGATTACCACCGAAACCAGAGCATATATATCAGCATATGAGATCTGAAAATCAAGAAGAATGGAAATGAAAGCTAGCATGAGAACAACTCCACCTGCACGATAGTACAGTTGACATATGCAATTTGCATTGATACAGTAAATATTCATTTTGATAGCTAAGTGACAGATAAGGATATTGCATGCATTGCTATTGGCAACGTGACATTTCCTATTTCTTGTGAACGAGATTGGAGATGAAAATCTTCAATAATTAATTTGTGGTTACGTTTGCTTTCTTTTGATGGTAAGTCTTGTAATCTAGCAATTGAAGATGCATCATTATTTGGATACACCGTTTTATTTAGATCGGGATGTTTCTTTTCTTTCTCCTTTTTTCGTAATTAATTGTACAACTCAACTCACATTTTGACAATATGTTATGCTAATCTATTTAATTATCAGAAACTTGCGTAATGATCGTCGATCGAGAAGGTTTTAAATATGATTAAGTGTAATTTGTATACATACTTGGTGATTACAAGCTTGAAAGGCCATAGCCACAATAAGGTGTAACTTGCTTACAACATGTGACCTAAAAGGATCCTGAAAAAGACTTCAACTATAATGCATGATGTGTGTAGTTATCATTATATTATTGCTTCCTTGCCAAGTTCAACATCAAAAAACTGTACTAACTTCTGTCACCGACAACACCTTTATTTCTATATGGTACCATATTGCTTATGCGTCGATTCTATACTGAGATTAATATTTTATATTTTTCTAATTTCATACTTTCATTTTAGGGTTTAGCTGTGCTTCATCGTTTGTATCGAGAAATATGAAACTGATTCAAAAAGATCTTTTGCTTTGAAAATTTGTGTTTACAATCTCATTAACTTCTGAAACTTTAAAGATTATCATTTGAATGATTAACTGATTGGATTATACATTTGTACTTAATAATATACTCTTATATTCACCGATAAAAAAGAAAAAAACTTATAAATCAAGAGAATACGGCAACAAGAGTAGCCACGTCGTATGCAATAAACAACAGTAGCTGCTAGATAGCTGCATCCTGAACTGACATTCTAGGTAATGTGATGCCACTTTCTACGATATATCAATAAAGAAACGTGATCACAATATAAGTGATATTTGTTTTCTTCTGTCGATCGAGCCATATAAGGAGCCACACATCACCAATCAACATTTTTTGTCACTTACATCACAATTGCAATATTTATATTGATGCGAATCATATCAACTTGTATGAAACTTCCCGGACACCATACTATTGGTACTGCGATCACAATTACAATTATGGTGATGCCGAGAGCATGGTTAACTTGTGCGATATTTTGGAAAGACGGCGCCATCAAAATGTACTGGCAACATTAAATATTAATCTGATTCGGTCCCAGTTCTACTGTGATCATTGTAACCAGATCGAGATTTTAACAGTAGATCACATGTATGGATGCAAAGGAGGTGTGCTTGAGTATTATCAATTGATGACGGCTCTTCGTCGTGAAAAAATCTTGAGAAACAAAGGACACAATGTAGGTGGTTGATGTTGGTGTATGTTTCAAAAAAGGTGGTAGTAAGTCTTTCGCTGTGTTTTCAAACGAAAATCTTGTGCATGCATGTCATCTAAGCTAACCCCAATCTTATTAATTTGATTGTATTGCTAATTAATGTAAGTCTCACGATTTTAATGATTAAAACGCAATTTTTATTGACACCATCGTATAAGGAGCTGCTGTAATTTCTTGAGACAAGCATCAAATTACACTAACACTAATTAGTAGTATAAAAGTGATTCAATTAAAAAAATCCATATGAAGAAACACTGAGGAAATGGAAGGATTGCACATCCAAGACGGCTAAAGCAAACGCGAATTCTAATACTAAGGAGCGAAGGCAAAAGGAGCAAACACCTACAAAGGAAAAACACTAGACCGAAGTGATGGAGCTAACGAGGAGTCTACATACAGATGACAATGACGATTTGGTGGAGAAAATTGAATCAAATTCGATGATCAAGAGATGTAATATGGTTTTATTATCTCCACATATCATGAAAGAAGTCTGAAAGGAGGCTTATGGTACATGGAATCTCGTGTCTAATCTAGGAGTAGTTAATAATAATGATCAAGTAGATGCCCTTGAGGCTCTAGAAAGGAATATGGTTAACGATTTAGCTGAAATTTTTTGAGTTATTTTATCAGGTTTATAGATTTTTTTCATGGTCTTTTAATAAACATAGTTTTAGAGTTTTGCACAAGCATAGTTTTCACGGTCTTTCCTAATACACTTTTTCGTTTTTTAGACGAATAAAATTACAAAAACAGCTATTTATCAGAAAAATGAGAAAACATTAATAACCACAAAAATCAAATATCTTTCTTTTGAAATTACATATATACACACACGATTAGTATATATAGTAGTTTAGGGAAGGAGTTAATGACACTAATCATAAAATTGGAATTATCTTTGTAGAAATGAAATGAAGGTGGGAGAGGATTGTAATTGGGATTGATTTGTTTTTGAATTAACGTGGCGTAAGGTGCAAAGGCATGGAAGGAGAAGCGCAATTAATGAGGTGATGTTGGGGATAGAAGGGGGCAAGGCCTTGGAAATAATGGTAATAAAGGGGACAGGTGCGTAGAGTCGACTTTGGCACGTGAGGGGCAGATGGGATAAAAGAGTTGTGAGCGATGATATTGGAGCGTGTGAGGGAGGGATTCACGTGATTAATCACCCATCCGAACAAAACCCAACCCACATCTCACACCAGAGGAGGAGAAATGAAAGGTTGGCCTGTCAATTCTGATTCCGGTTTGCACCCGCCAAACACACCCTAAAGTATTTTTGGCTTCCTCTCTCACTCCATATTTCGTTGATGGTGGTACAATATAAAGAGGTTGGTGTGGATTTTTTTTAGAAAACTTCCCTACACATTGGGGACGTAACTAAGGATATCTTCCAACGCATGGTCTCCAATTTTTCAAAAATTATCTTTTACAGATACTTCTTATAAATTTTGAACCTATTTCTTACCAAAAACTAGATAATTCTTAATACAAAATTCGATCCAATTATATTAATGTAGATAGATGGCTACTAAACATGGCTAACCGTGCTTAGAAGAAATTGACCATGATACTTATTTTTGTAAAAGACAAAAAACAAAGGTACATTGGACTTCTACTTGCATATAATTTGTTACGATAATAAGTCCTCTAAAAAAATTTCTGCCAAATTATGTTTTGGAAATAAGTATATCTAAAACTCTCCATATATAATAACGTCAAGAATAAATTTGAATGATTTAACAATTACAATCATTTAATTATTTTCAATCTCCAAACAAAGCCGTAGCACAAACCTTTTTATGAAACAATCAAATCATTGAATTTTGAAGTGCACATTTTGATTTACCATCTCAATATAAATGATAGCCAATTCAATGCATGATATGGCTATGAGATATACAGAATGACAACAACAACAAAAAGAAAAGGTTGAAGCAATAAAAAACCGATCGAACACTTTAATTACCTCCGGCTTTGAGGAATCAAAGGCATAGAAATCTTAGGCTCATTAATTAATAAAAGAAGGAACATCACTGTGAGCCACCCAAGCTATGTAGTAATTACATGTGGGAAATAAAGAAGCCTATCCTCCAAAGTGCCGAAAGGCAGAAAACAACAAAAGTAAAATAAAGTTTTTGAAGGCATCATGTAGTTCCCTATTTGCATTTAATTATCAACATTTTAGAAGGGACCCCATGCGGGCCAAGCTATACGTTAAAGAAGATCAAAACAATATGCATGTTTTTTTACCTTAAAAAATAATGTTAATAATTAAGTCGAACCAATCTACATATTGTCAAGCTAGATGCCAACATTTACTTTTTTAATGGAAACTAAGAAAAGAAAAACCAAGTGGGATCAAAGAAAACATTGAACATTAATAAGTAGGTGTCACCCAATGTATACACATATATATATCTCATAAATATCCTCTTTATTAATGCTTCTTTTTTTTAGGTTTTTTGATAAGTCTTGTTAATGCTTCTTTAATTATTGGTTCATATGCATGCGCTAAGAGCATCTCCAATGGTACTCTTTATAGTTAATGTATAAGCAGATAGTATAACTAATATTTTGTAAATATATACAGTGAAAAAATTATTTGACTCAAATGCTATTCTTGAACTCAATTATCTAAAATTATATATTGACAAATGAAATTAAAAGAGATGAATGGCGGTTAGCGGAGATTAATGAATATTTAAGAGAGAGTGAAAAAGAGAAAATAAGGTATATAGATTTCATTAATGACATGCAAAATAGAGAGTCATTTGGACTATTTATTTATAGCTAGTGAAACTCTCTAATCTATTTTTGAAGATAAAGAGTAAGTTGGAGCTAAATTTTAGTGGTTAACTCTTTATAATAAAACAAATTATCAAATTAAAGAGAGCATTGGAGATGCTCTAGCAAGGTGAAACATATTGTTCAATGATTACCAGCTTTGATTACCCTTAATTTTGCAGATTTAAGTTGGTCATGATCATGTGGGTGGCATTGGGAGCTAGCTGGCCTTCCAAACTTTGTGGAATGGCTAAAGAAGTATATAATCTTGGATTGCCTTGGAGATTTTTAAAAAACATCATACAAAATAAAGAACTTGTCTAAAAATGACAACTACAAATCTCAACTACAGTCTCGCATTGTAAATCAAAGCAGAAGCATATCACATGGCAAAACAGTTAGCTCGCCAAACTGATCTTCTTCTTTTTTTTTTCTCTAAATTGGTGACTATATGCACAATTTGTAGCCCATATGATATTCTTTTTACCGTTTATTTACGAGGAAATTGGAAACCCGTATTGCTGATGTAGGGTTATTACAATTACAATATTTTTTTTTCATTATATAAATACTTTTTTTATACCAATTAATTTAATTTAGGTAGGATAAAGTCCTTGTGAGAGGGAAAACTTCCCTACCGAATTTTAAAGTTTTTCATACTAAGGTTTGCACCAATAAATCATTTAATTGTTACTATTAGACAATTTCTTAATTATTTACTAAATATATTCTTCTCTAAAACATATAAGTATAAATGAAACTATGGGGAGTCAAGTATAATTTGTTGAAAAGTGAGGAGTTCGAATATTACCATAAATAATTGTAAAAAATTTGTAGCTCATTGGTATTAAAATAGTTTTCAGTACTAAATGGTTGATAGTTCAATTCTTGATTAGAACAATTAAAATGATCTAGAAAAAAAATTATCGTTAGCATTACCAAAAATAAAAATAAAAAGGAAGATATATGAATAACTAATAACTATAAATACATAAATTTTGAAATCATGTTTTGGTATACAATTAGTTCTATATTTTTTTATTTATCTAAACTTTCATCTAAAATAAATTTCATTTACTATAACCAAACTAAAGTCATTCTCGAAAACTCCATTTTTATAGGAAGTTGTAACTAAACGTGTTCGAGAGAATCCCTTCAGCGAATCGAGTACGATATTCTTGATGGATATATCATTGATAAATGGGGATAATGTCATATTCCACTAATAAATTATGATGTTGAAATTAAATTATGAACAATCAAAACTAATTAATAATGAGAAGTAAGAAAAATAAATAAATAAAACTCCAAGTAATCTAACTTCAAACGCATCAAATTTCAACTTTTAGCTCACAAAACCTCATAACTCATTTTCCATAATCGAAAATAAAATGATACAAAAAATGACACTATAACATCTTTCGTTCCTACTCTTATATTTCCTTCCAAAGTCAATATTTGGATAAAATAATTCTTCAAGATGGAGAGAAGAACATGTTAATATTCTATTCTTAAAAAATGTTGAGGTGTATTAAAAATTCGATATGGTTCACTCTAATTTTTGAATTACAATGTCACTGAAAGATTAAAAAATATATAATTACCAAAGCTATAAGAAGACAAAAAAAAAAAGAAAAGGTAATGAAGCATGCCCGATCTTGGCATAGCCAAACCGCAAAGCGGTTTTATGTGTTTTTCAAAACTCACCACACAACACAATATATATAAACCTAACTTGTCCTGAGCTCGGCCCTCCCCACGTGCCAACCATGTGCCACGTGTGAGCCCTTTTTTCCTTATTTATTAATTTTTCTAGAAAATAAAATTGTGTGCCCTTCTTCTTCTTCTTCTTTCAACCGGTTGCCCGTTGCAGCTAGTTTTAGTTGTGCTGTTAATGCGTATGCTGAAATGACGAGAATATCCTTACCAACTATAGGTTTTGTGGGATTAGGAATAATGATTAGCTAGGGCATTATAGTCCTGCAATAAAAAAATCCAAGGATGGTAGTAGTTTGGATCACTGAGATGGCTTTGTACCTGACCTTATCTTTATTTTATTCCGCAGTTTGCGTTGGCTTCCAAGGGACGTGTGTAAAATGGCGATTCTACCCGACGTTTAGAAGCAACATTTTAGTCATTTCGAATCATAATTAAATTTAATCAAATTGGCCCTCTTTTAAAATAAATAACAAGACATGCATGTAAATTGACTGTTCTTGCATCTAATAACAATTTCCCTGAAAATGTCGGTTTGGATTCCTATGAGTTGTAAAAGGCATATATGTTTACTCATTGGTAGTACAAACAAACGTACCCTCAAACCCCTCGGAGGTGTAGACAAGGTCAATTCCGTCATTTCACAAGGCCATAGAATAATTCTCCAAGTCTTTGTTTTTCGTTTCCTTTTTTTTTATCAGTTATTAAATTTCTTCAATATTAAAAAAATTCGGAAGGAAATTCATAAAAATGAAATTAAAAAGAGAGAGAGTAAAAAAGGGGTGGAGAGAGAGAAGTAGGGAGCGAGCAGTTGTGGTGCTTTTGTTTCATCTCCCTCAAGAGGCCGAGTCGTGTCTGAGAGAGAAAGATATACGAGTCCCACAGCACAATACCAAGAATTAATGAGTCTCCATTTTTATTTTGTTTTATTTTCAAGAAAATAGGTTTCCACTACCATCAATACTAGGAGTAGAAGAAAAGGGGGTGTGGGTGTTAAATTGAAAAACAAGGACTCAGTAACTATAGAGCTGCAACAAAGAGGAAGGACAGATAGAAAAGGAGAGAGAGAAAAAGAAAGAGACGACAACACACACACATGGAGAGAGAGTTCACTCTGCTTTCATTTCCTCTCCTCAGAAAAGGATGTCTCAGAGCTTTACATCTCTGCAACTCCTCTTCTTCCTCCTCTTATTAGAGGTACTACTTACCTTCT
>CAODLS012567856.1:0-11524 GCA_948243855.1 Flueggea neowawraea
ATCAAGATACGATATGATATAGTACTGTGGCAATACTGGATGTATGCATGCAATGCAAATGTCAACTAACTCTCGATGGCATCGAGAACTTGTGCCAAAATACTCAAACTCTCATTTCGATCATACTCGACCAAACAAACACTCATATTGGTTGCAATCAGCCTCCGAAGCAAGGATCTAACCTCAGATCCTACAAACAACTTCAAAATCATCAAGATTCCCAAACTTCAAGTTCGGATTTCTTGACCCACTCGACACAAATCGTCAAATCTTAACACCCAACATCATATCTATATCTATGTATTTCTAACACCTATCTATCATAATACATCATATACAACTCCAGATCTGATGAGAAATTTACCAAAATCCAAAACCCTAGCTCGGATCAAACCCATTCCATTCAAACACAAAATCTCTAAAAATCGAAGCTAGAATCCCATGGTTACAACCTTAACCAAGCTTAATCTACCCATATTTAACTTCCTTTACAACAGAAAAAGAAGATCTGAACAAAATCCCAAAATTTGTTCAAAACCCTAGATGAACAAGTGGTGACAGAAATGACAGAAAGAAGAGATTAAAGGACGATTCTTACCTTAAGAATCACAAAGGAAGTGTTGAGGAGTGATTGAAAGTGCAGAGGAGTAGTTGGGAGAGTAATTTCGGTGGTTAAGATGAGTTATGATAGAATAGAGAAGTGGGTGGGTGTATTTATAGATCCACGGACTGAAACATGGCATTTCATTTAATTCACTCAGAAAAGGCCCATCTACGCGTGTTGAACCTTCCTATGCACGTAGATGCAGCTCTTATGTGCGTAGAGGGCAGATTTGGCGACGTTTCCCTCACGGATCAAAGATCAACGTGCGCACCACCTAGTGCTATGCACGTAGATCACCATGCTCACCACGGTTTCAAGTCCAAATAATGTCTAACGTGCGCAGACGTCTCCAACGCACACAGACGTGCGTAGACACATTCATGGTCCGGGTTATACATCTATCTACGTGTGTAGAACTAGCTTCAACGCACGTAGATGACCCTCTGGCCTTAATCTATGCGCGTAGAACAATCCGCAACGCACACAGATGACTCTCAACGTGCTTTCCACACACAAAACCACCTCCAAACATTCTCGATCGAAGTTTAACACCTCGAAACCCCGAATTTCCCTAAAGTCTGGACGAAATACCATCAAATTTTGGTCAAAACAAACGGGATATTACATTAATAGTACCACTCAAATATCTAAAAGTTCTTTTGCACGCACTTAAGTGAGATTCTTTAGGCTTAGCTTGAAATCGAGCACATAAGCATATAGCAAACATTATATTCGTTCTAGAAGCGATTAAATATAAAAGAGAACCAATCATACCTCTATATAAATTTTGACTGATTGGTTTGCCATCTTCATCCCTATCAAGTTTTAAAGTTGAAGCCAGTAGAGTATCCATTGGTTTGCATCCCTCCATCTTGAATCTCTTGAAGAGCTCATTGGTATATTTAGCTTGATTGATAAAAATGCCATCTTATTTTTGAGTTATTTGAAGTCCAAGGAAGAATGTCAATTAGCCCATCATGCTCATCTCAAACTCACTTTGCGTTAAAGAACCAAAAGCTTCACACATAGAATCATTAGTAGCACCAAAACCAATGTGATCAACATAAATTTGACAAATTAAATTACCATCATTTTCATGCTTAATAAATAAAGTATTATCAACACTTCCTCTTTTAAAACTTGAGAAGAAATTCACTTAACATCTCATACCAAGCTCTTGAGCTTGTTTCAATCCATAGAGTGCCTTTGTGAGCTTGTAGACATAGTCTCCCTTCTCATGATCTTCAAAACTGGGGGGTTGTTCAACTTATACTTCTTCATTGATGTATCCATTTAATAATGTACTTTTCACATCCATTTGGTACAACTTGATTTTCTTGTAGGAAGCATATGCATAAAGTAGTATAATAGCTTCAAGTCTACACCAATTAGCGAACTCATTAAAAGCATCAAATTTAGAAGCAAGAAATCTAACCAAAGTATATCTAGAAAAATCATCAAAAATAATGAGAATATATGATTTTCCACCTAAACTCAAATGTCTAGTTGAACCAATTAAATTCATGTGAATAAGTTCTAAAATCTTTTTAGTAGAAATTTCAAACTTGGATTTAAAAGATTATCTTGTTTGTTTTCCTTTTATACAAGCATCACACAAATGTTCTTGACTAAATTTTAATTTAGGTAAACCTCTTACTAATTCATGTCCAGCTAGTTTTGAAAGCAAATGTGTGTCCTAATCTTCTATGCTACAAATAAGAGTTTTCATCAATAGTCAAAAGACATTTTTCATTAAATGAAGAGGAATCATGTAAATAAGCCAAGTAAACATTATCGTGTCTTAAACCAACAAATGCAATTTTGTCATAATTAGTATAAATAGTGCAATGAGATGGTTCAAATTTAACAAAGTAATTCATATCACATAATTGAGAAATACTAAGTAAATTATGTTTTAAACCTTCAACCAACAAAACATTTTCAATAGTAGGAAGAGGTTCTTTACCAACTTTTCCAATGCCAATAATTTTTCCTTTGTTGTTATCTCCAAAAGTAACATAAACATTCTTCCTTGGCTTAAGTGTTACAAATTGACTTTTATCTCCATTCATGTGTCTTGATCACTCACTATCCAAGTACCACATACTTGAACCTTCTTTTGCTTTCATACACATCTACAAACATAAGATCAATTCTTCTTTATAGGTACCCAAGTAACTTCAGGTCCTTTGGTGTTAGTCAAATGAACCATATTTGGAAGGATGGTTCCTTAAAGAACCCAAACCTTTTCAACTTTAATGGTTCTTCTTAAACTATTACATTTAGAACAAGTAGGGGAATTAAGTTTGTATGTCACATTTTATTTTGAAATTAAAGAATCTTGTCTTTCATAAGGATCACAACATAATCCATGTTTTGAAAGAGAATATCTTTGCAATGAAAGAAGTTTTTCAAACTTGTCATTACCATCTGAAAATTTTCTAACTACATAAGAAAATTACTTTTTAATTCTTTCCATCTCATTTTCAAGTTCCTTTTGTTTCAAAACACAAGTAGTATGATCATTAAAATTACTAGAACTTAATTTTTCAAATTCAACTTCCAACACTTCGTTCTTTTTCTTCAAGGTTTTGCTCAATTTTAGCAAATCAAAAAAATCATTATAAAACAAGAAATAGGATACAAAAATCATCTTAGATATGATTTCTCACCTTGATTTTAAGAGATGAAATGAACGAAAGGTACAGAGTGTTGTGAGATTCAGGTTTGGCGTTTTGAAGGTGTGAAGGTTCGAAGAAGAAGAAGAAAGAAATGAAGAAGAAGGTGATCTGTTGTGTTTTAAAAGAGAAGCAAAAACAATGTCTTTTCAGTTAATTGCCATCACTCACACGCACGAACAACATGCATTCTCCACGGATGACAACAATCCAAAATGACGTGTAGTTCGCTTAAACCACTTAAAGGACCTGTAGTTTAGTTCCCCACTTCTCTTTTCTTCCATTTTTTTTCTTCTTTCAATTTTAATGACTCCAAAATTTCTATTAACCAACCAAACAACATTTAAACATAAAATTAACCCTTCAAACATCAAAATAAAATTCAAAATTTTATAGAAATTTACCCAAAAAAGTCAGAAAAAAGAGGCTATTACACTAATAATCTCTCACTTGCACTAGTCATAATTAGGAATGAACCTAATACCTAAAGACCTAATGTGTCTTTCATGTTTTACTTCTGGGAGAGCCTTTGTTAAAGGATCTTCCACATTGTCATTGGTGTCAACTCTACATATCTTGACATCTCCTCTTTCGACTATATTTTGAATGAGGTGAAAATACCTAAGTATGTGTTTGGTTCTTTAGTGTGATCTAGGCTCTTTGGCTTTATCAATGGCCCCATTGTTATCACAATATAAGTCTAATGAATTTACGATGTTTACGACGACATCCAAACCAGTGATGAACTTCTTGAGCCAAACAACATTCTTTATTGCATCTGACGCGGCTATGTACTCAAACTCTGTAGTAAAATCGACCACGGTGCCTTTCTTGGAGCTTCTTCAGTTAACAACACCTCAATTCAGACAAAACACATAACTAGTTTATGATCTGAAATAGTCATGTTTAGACTAAAAAAAAGCATCAATGTAACCATTTAGGACTAGTTTGCCTTCTTGTCCCCTGTAGATCAAGAAAACATCCTTAGTTCTTGTCAAGTACTTAAGGATAATCTTGACTGCGGTCCAGTGACTTTAAGAAGGAATGATGCATATCTGACCCTTTTGGTGTCATCAGTGTAGTTTAGAGCACTGGAACAACACTCAAGTGCAATGATAAAATCATGTGGGTCCTCTCCCATCATTCCCTTAAATCTCGGCGGCTCGAGCTTTAAAAAGTTTATCAGGCAGGTACCATCAACGATCTCTGGTAAAATAGGTGCAACTATCGGAGGAGTTGTTGCTAGCTAAACTATGGCTACCTGACTAGGAGTAAGTCGCTCAAAACGATCAAAGAACTGAGCAAGGTAATCAGGCAGACTGAGTCACTAGCGGTGGCTGAGACTGAGGTGTTGAAACTGCGACCTTTGGCACACTGCGTGAACCATGCTGACCTGTTAATGACTGACTGGCGACCTCAGTGGACCAACGTTTGGTGGCCTCGCTAGGTATTCTGTGACGTTGAAGCATCTCTACAGACAACATACAGATGGACCATATATGCAAATGTTAGAATGAAAACTATTGCTACAGTACCAACAAAATACTCAGAAGGATACACAGAAGAAATAATCAGAATGATATATAGAGACAAATTAGACTGACTCAATCATGAATACCTAAGCTCCATAACAAATGTTTTCAGAAAGATCATATTTTTAGGATTTTATATCCTTTAATTATTCCAAATTATATTTCAAAGTCCAGACACAACAAAAACAATATATATTTAGAAGACACAACCTATGTGTTTGAAGCTGTCATCCACTCACCTAGACACCGAGCAAATAGTCCAATCACTGGCCACAGGGGAATGGCAGGTCACCTCGGAAGTCCAACCGAGCTGGGAATAGAATTTATCAAAGAAAGATTAGACACGCTAACTGTCACAACCCATTTTTGGACCACGACCGGTGTACAATGTGAACCGTCTAAACAAGCTCGGCCCATCTCGCACAAGCCTCAGAATAACAGATATGCTACCCGATTAATCAAACATTTATAAATAAACTGGCAATATATGTTAAAACATGATTTATAGATAAAAATATAAAAATATATACAAATCATTATACAAAACCATACATAATGAAAAACCAAAACCCATCACAATCTAATGTAGAGCACTACTGTACACATATACAAGACTCAGTCCAAAAGTGCACTGGCATCCAAAAGGAGGTGCCTACTGAGTAACAGATACCAATCAAGCTACGAAACCCAAAATGTAAGCCTGAAAAATATAAAGGGAGGGGGCTGAGAAAATCTCAGTGAGGGACGACACTTTAGATCACCTCATACGTGCATCACAAAGACCTTTTGAAAACAATTCCAAAAGTATCACAAGCTCGTATGTACAATATGATATACACACTACTAATAAAAGTTTTCAAAATCATTTCCAAAATATTTGCACTTAAAGCAACCAACATACAATCAGACGATATTATCAAATAATATCATATATTTCTTATATTGGTTAATCACATATGGGACTAATCAAGAGTTATCATACCACTAAATAATAGGAGTGAATGTGTCACTAAATAACGTGAGTGGATGAATCACTAAAAATAAGAGTGACTATGTCACTAAATACGTGTATCTGGCCGAACACACGGTCACCAACTTAACCTGCTAACTGAGATTATTAAAAACAACATGGGTATACCAAAGGCTACGTACCCTGTAGCTTAGGTGTCCCATGTATATACAATATCCATAGCAAGCAACATGCATATCAGAGTTACAAAACCAGAAATTGATATGTATAGCATTTCCAAATACAGGAAAACCAGATCATCATATAACTGATTTTAAATAGCCAATCCATTACTTAATCAGATTACAGGTGATATCTCAGCATATCAAAAACATATAATGTTCAGAAGACACGACCTAAGTGTCTAAAGCTACCACCACACTCAATTGGAGTCCAAAGCAAAATTAGACCAATCACGTACCACAATTAGGGGGGTGGTCTCGATGGCATGAGCAAGAAGCTGAAACAACAAATCACAGAGATACCAAAGGTGGTACTAGTACTGTATCAATGCAATATGTGTAAAATGCAAATGCTAATGCATGCTCGATGCTAAAAATCCCATCTCAAATAAGGATATAATGTTCATGACTTGAAAATAATATTTTATGCACAATTACATTTTAGTCATCGAATTCCCAAATTTCACAGTTCAAACCTCAAAGTGACAAATTATCAAATCAGTCCTCTACGTGAAATACCAATGTGGATCATCCATGTAAACAAGATACAAAAATTACACATTTTAGTCCTTCCACATATGGCTTACTCAAGTAATCAAATGCCTTACTCGAGTAACCATGCAACTCTCTTACTCGAGTAACAAATGGATTACTCGAGCCCTGAATCCTTGTCTTACTCGAGTAACTCCTCAGATTACTTGAGTAATTGAGGGCCTCGTTTACTCGAGTAACATGTTTAGACATTCAAATCGATCGAAACTGAACTTCAGCCACTTTAATCCTCTACCAAACTATTTCGAAGAATAATTCATAACCAAACAACTCAAAACAATTCATTTTATCAAATTCTGAATCATTAAACTCATGCACAACCAACAACAGATGGATTACATCATAAAAAATTAGATTTCAAAACCAAGAACCTGAGCATGAAGCAAGAACCAAACTTAGAACTGATTTCTCATCTTCAATCCGTGAATAAACAATCACAAAAACAAAGGAGATCGAACGGAAATGATATGAAGGCTTAAGAGAGAGTTCTGAAGGGATGAGTGATGGAATAAAATGAATAAACATGATTTAAAGAGCTAACAATAGCCGCACTGCTTGTCCATATTGCATGGCTTACTCGAGTAACACAATAGCTTACTCGAGTAACTCAACCCTTACATTACTCGAGTAATCCATCCTCCAACTCGAGTTAACAATGCCTTTACTCAAGTAACACATATCCTTGCTCAAGTAAACATATATTCTTTCCAATAAAATTCGATAAAAATTACTCAGTATTTGGACCAATGAACGGTTTCTTACATACTTCCCTCCTAAAAAAAAATTCATCCTCGAATTTCTAGACAAGTTCCAATCAGAAGTAAAATAAAACCCAATCTCTGAATCTAAATCTAATCCTTTCAAACACAGTATGCAATATAACAAAAATGCAGAAACAAAATACAGAAGTAGAAACCAAAAGATACTGACCTAAAAATTAGAAAAACCAAATAGATACAAATATATGTGCCTCATATCCTCCTCTACCTCTCAAGTAGCCTCCTTAACAGAATGATGCCTCCAAATCACTTTCACTAATGTTGTATCCTTATTTCGAAATTTCTTGACCTGGCGGTCAATAATCCAGACTGGAGCCTCATCATAGGACAAATCAGATCTAACCTTAACAGACTGAGGTACCAAAACATGTGTTTGATTAGAAAAATACTTCCTTAGAAGTGAAATGTGAAACATTGGATGAACTAAGGTAAACTGAGCTAGTAATGCTAATTCATACGCAACAATCCCAATACGACTGATAATCTCAAATGGCCCTATGTATCTCAGGCTCAACTTGCCCTTTTTTCCAAATCTAATAACACCCTTCATAGGTGATACTTTAAGGAATACATGGTCTCCTACCTCAAACTCTAAGAGTTTATGCTTTGGATCAGTGTAACTCTTTTGGCGAGTATGAGCTGTCTGAATTCATTGCTGAATTAATCTAATCTTTTAAGTAGTCTCAAAAGTAATATATGGTCCCAAAGGTTCTCTTTCACCTGATTCAGTCCAACACAAAAGAGATCTGCACTTTCTACCATACAATGCCTCATAAGGTGACATATCAATACTCGAATGATACGAGTTATTATATGCAAACTCTACTAAAGGCAAATGAAAATCCCAACTCCCAACAAAATCCATAGCACAAGCTCTCAAAATTTCCCCTAAGGTCTGAATCGTATGCTTAGATTGACCATCAGTCTCTGGATGAAATGCTGTACTGAAATCTAATCGAGTCCCCAACTCTTCCTGCAGTTTACACCAAAACTGTGAAGTAAACCGAGGTCTTCTGTCAAAAACTATGGAAACTAGCACACCATGGAAACATATGATCACATCAATATACAACCTCATTAGTCGTGCCACTTTATAAGTCATCTTGACTGGAAGAAAATGTGTTGATTTAGTCAACCAATCAACAACCACCCATATGGAATCATATCCTAAAGATGTCTTAGGTAAACCAACTACGAAATCCATCGTAACACGATCCCACTTCCACTCAGGAAGAGGTAACTTCTCTAATAAACTAGACGGATATTGATATTCAAATTTAACCTGCTGACAGATTAAACACCGACTGACAAACTTTGATATATCTCTCTTCATCCCTGGCCACCAGTAAGACTCTCGAAGATCCTGATACATCTTAATGTATCCCGCATGTACATAATATACAGAATTATGACCATCAGTCATAATCTCATCATGTAAACCATCAGAAGATGGTACGCACAATCTCAAACCAAACTAGAGAATACCAAAATCATCTACACTGAATCCACGTATACCAAATGATCTAACGTTTCCAATTAAACTCCGAATCTCAGAATCATTGTTCTGAGATTCACAAATCCGATCTAATAACACATATCTCTCCTCAATATGGCCAAACAAAGCTCCAGTGTTATCAAATAATAACTCTACTCCTTTTTCCGTAAATCTATGTCATTCCAACACTGTTGCTAATCATTTAGCAACTCTAACAAACGTCTCTGTCTCAAATTCAAATCTCGCTACCCAAAAATATACTTCAAACTCTTATGATCAGTGAAGATCTCAAAAGTCTCACCATACAAATAATGTCTCCAGATCTTGACTGCAAACACAACTGTTGCTAACTCAAGATTATGAGTCAGATAGTTTTATTCATGCTTCATAAGTCGTCTGGATGCATAAGCAATCACCTTACCTTATTGCATCAATACACAACCCGAACCAACTTTAGATGCATCACATTATACTTCATAACCTCCAAAACATGATGGTAAGGCTAACACAGGTGCACTAGTCAAAAGTTCCTTCAAATTTTAAAAGCTCTCTTCACATCTATTAGACCAAACAAATTTAACTTATTTTTGGGTTAATCGAGTCACAGGAGCTGCATTCTTGGAAAAATCCATAATAAATCTCCTATAATGTCCAGCCAAACCATGAAAACTCTGAATCTCCTTAATGGTCTTAGGCCTTTTCCAATGGAGTACTGCCTCTACCTTCTTCGGGTCTACCGTAATATCCTCTGTCGACACCACGTGTCCAAAAAATGCCACTTGATCGAGTCTAAATTCACACTTTGAGAACTGAGCATAAAGCTAATGTTCTTTTTGAGTCTTTAAAATTGATCTCAAGTGATCCTTATGTTATTCATTACTCCTCGATTTATTAAATCCATAAATACAGTTGGTGCATTAGTTAAACCAAACGATATCACTAAGAACTCATAATGACCATATATAGTTTGAGAAGCTGTCTTCAGAATATGCTTTCTTATAATTCCTAATTGATGATAAACAGTCCTTAAATCAATCTTAGAAAACCATTGCACACCCTACAATTGGTCAAAAGATCATCTATCATCGGGAGTGGATATTGGTTCTTCACTGTTACTTTGTTAAGCTATCGATAGTCAATACACATACGAAGAATACCATCCTTCTTCTTGACTAGAAAAAGTAGAGCACCCCACGGTGCAACACTTGGTCGAATAAAACCTTTGTCTAACAGTTCCCTCAATTGAGTCTCTAACTCGTTTAACTCTGCTGGAGCCATCCGATAAGGTGGAATCAATGTTAGATCAGTACCAGGAGGTACTTCAATTGCAAACTCAATCTCTGTATTAGGTGGAAGTCCTAGTAACTTATTAGGAAACACATCAAAAAATTCTCAAACCACTGGTATATCTTCTACCTTCAGTTCTGAGTCTTGTGAATCAGAAATTACAAAATCCAAATATGCCTCGCAACCTTAGCAAATCATCTTCTCTGCTCTAACAACTGATACATATGCCCACATAACATTATCTCGCTCACCTTGATAACAAAACTCACTATGACCCTTGGGACAAAAACATGCTCATTTTGCAAAACAATCTAGAGTAACGTGCCAAGTTGAAAGCTAATCCATACCAAGTATGACATCAAACTCTCCCATGTCTAATACCGTAAGATTGGTGATCAACTCGTGTCCATCAAAGGCAATCACACAATCCCGGACTTCAGAATCAACTATTGTCTTCCTACCCAAAGGTGATGAAACTTTTAACAATTTATCCAACAAATGCACTACTTGTTAGTGTAAGCCCTAACCCTAAGCACATTGTATTCGAAACCCTTTATATTTGATATATATGTATGAGGCATTTTTCATCCTATTTCTTATTTCTGTGCATATTTAATTGGATGAATTATCTGTGGATAGTGGTTCTGATTAAGTTATCAAATATGATTTGAATAGTAAAACCTTAATCCGTAAATGAATACTATTCTAAATATCCCTAGTCAATCATTGTCATGGGAATGACAATGAATGAAGACTAGTATGTACCTTTTGAGCTGATCCTATTTTACGGATCATAGGATATGAGGTATCGATTAGAGTACATAGATAAATGTTAGTGACCAGTATATTTGGATTGATCCATTCATGAGAATACTACATGGTAGCATGTCATAAGTATTTCTCGTGCAACGCTTAGACTCGAACCCTTCGACGTAAAATCTCTATGGATTCTTAGGTGATTTTCGTATACTTTGACATACTCCTAACGTGGTCATAACTGGTTGACTAGTATGGGTATGGTTGGATATGCCACGAGTCACGCTGTGAAACATGAGTGAAGTGAAAGAATTGTCACTCTTGTAAAGAGAAAAGACATCACGGGCCACTTGATAAGTGAGATTGAGTAGTATATGGCCATACCCAAATAGGATGATAAGAGTTATCATCTGTTTGACTTAGTCAGTATCACTAAGAGATCAAGGAAATGATTTAACGCTAGATAAGGATGACTTTCCATGCCTTATGCTAATCATGATATCGAGAGGCAAAGGGTTGTATAAGGTTGCAATAGGTCTTGTTAATGCATATTGACATTCGTTCAATTTGGGTAATCATAATGTCTTGGTAGAGACCGCTTATCATTTATGGGCTCTGGGCCCATTGCCAACATTGAACGGACCTACAGG
>CAODLS012567974.1:0-26147 GCA_948243855.1 Flueggea neowawraea
GGTCAATGGAAGCTTACAATCCAAGCTCCATGAAAGGTTACCTTCATCACCACCACTTACGTGGCCTCACAGATTCAAGATTGTGCTTGGAACAGCAAAAGGACTTGCTCATTTACACCATTCCTTCCGTCCGCCGATAATCCATTACAACTTGAAACCAAGCAACATCCTTCTTGATGAGAATTACAATCCCAAGATTTTGGATTTCGGACTTGCCAGGCTCCTGACAAAGCTTGACAAGCATGTTATCAGCAACAGGTTTCAAAGTGCATTAGGATACGTAGCACCGGAATTAGCATGTCAGAGCTTAAGGGTCAATGAGAAATGTGACATATATGGTTTTGGAATCCTGATTCTGGAGATTGTGACCGGCCGGAGACCAGTAGAGTATGGTGAGGACAATATGGTGATACTGAATGATCATGTCAGAATGCTGCTTGAACAAGGCAATGTGTTAGATTGTATTGATCCAAGTTTAAGTGAATACCCTGAAGATGAGGTATTGCCAGTGCTTAAATTGGCCTTTGTTTGTACCTCACAAATACCTTCAAGTAGACCTTCAATGGCAGAAGTGGTTCAAATATTGCAAGTCATCAAGACACCAGTTCCTCAACGAATGGAAATATTCTGAAACTAATTGGTAGTACTTCAATGAACATACTTTTCGGTTTGAGAATGTTTTCTGTTTTTCCTTTTTCTCTCTTTTTTGGTTCAAATCAGAATTGTACTAGTTCACCTGTACTCGTGTTGTTATCATCCATTTTGTTTGTTCATTTCTATTTGTAAGCTTTGAAAGATTATTAGTCATTTTCTTTTCCATTTTTTTTTCTTAAGCAAGAGACGTGAAATCTCACATCTATTTTATAATCTGTGTGCACTTGAGTAATTCCCTTTTTTTGAGAGATTTGAGAATCAACTTAAAGAAGTTTTGCATACTAAAAACTCGAACTTGTTACATTTATAAGTCTTTTATACATAGAAGTGTTGATTCCTATTTAAATTATTTGTCTTTCCTTTCTAATGAATTGCATAGAAAGTTCATTTCTGTCAAGTCAAGAAGATTGTTGTACCATTTTTATTTGAAAGTCACATTCAAGTAATTAGCTGATAAGTTTTATAGATATTGAGGATGTGTTTTTGGACCACATTGTATGGAATAATCAGAAACCAACAAAATCAATAGTACTAGTTTTATCCTTTCAATTTTTATTTAATCAATTCAATAGTTCATAGGATTTTAATTTTGAACTTTTTATTTTAATTTTGAATATTTTTTTTTGTCAGGGAATAAGTCAAGTTCAAATTACTTATCAAAACAAAATAAAATCAAGTTCAAATCGCTAAATGGCTCAAAAAAAATTAAATAAGTCCATTATCTAGTAGAATTTATTTTGATGAGATTGTTCTTCCATGCACAGAGTTCAATTATATTGATTTATTTTTCATTTTTGTAGTCAATAATTATTTTTATTGCAAAAAAAAAAGAGAGTGTATACCACGTACAAATTCGTTTATACAAAAAATCACTTGTATGTAATAAGGACTCCAAAGAGGTTTACATATTATAGATTACCCTTCGATAGGAGTTTGTCCTTTGTTACAACAGGATATATCTGGAGGAACAATTCTAAGAAATTACCCTTTTTCTAATTGAAATAAATTTTTTGTACATTTAAGTGAAGTCAACTTAGTTGAGTCGGTTAGATATAGTGTCATCTGTATGTGAGATCAGCCAAAATGAGTTAGCATATAGGATGGTTACCTTTTTATCAAAGAAAAAAAAGGAATCTCTTCTATGCATAAGCTATCCATTATGAAAGAAAGGGAGAAATATCTAACACTTGATTGTTCACTATGAAAGAAAAAAAAAGAAGAGTATTTCGAACACTCATATTTACTCTTCTCACAACTCTATCGGTACAAAATTGTTTACTCTTAAACAACTTAGTATTACAGTAAATTTACAACCAGTAAATAGGGGTAAAACAATTTTATTGATTCATCGAAACCTATACATTACATACCAACAATCCATGAGGACACCTTTTGTTTTTACCAATTCCATGCACTAAATTTTAGATGTGTGCCAGTAATTATACTATGCCGTAATTTTAGATGTGGCTTGATTTAGTGAGGCTTGAATTTTATAATTATGTAACCCTAAAATCATGCAAGAGGTGATTGTTCCCTAACAATTCAACTTCTTAAACACTTTACATCTGTTATAATTTATTAACTTTACCATACAAAACCCTTATTAGGTCGATGTTGTTCCCACTATTTAAATTTTACCTAACTCATGTTTTTAGGAGATTTTACCAAAAGTTTCCAGTTATCTTTTTTCACGTATAAGCCATTTGTTACCAATATTCTACCTGTTATTTGCTGTTGACATAGTAGTGGAGAAATTTTAGTTAATCCAAATCTGTCATGAGCAAATAATTCAATTCATAATAAATAGCTTCAATCCAAAAACAACAATACGAAAAGCTAGAAACCAAAAGAAAAGATCAGTAAATTACCAAAACCTTTATCAGTTATTACAAGGCAAAACATGGCTAAGCATTAAGTTGCCCATTGTGGCAATGTTAGTGATCAAACGATCTTTCATTAATTATTACAAACGACTAGACAACTGTAAGTTCTGTTTGGTCCAGCTGGTTTACAAGTGCAATCCTTGGGCATGACTGAAGCTCCATATTTACCCAGAAAGTCGAAGAAACAATTATCATAAGCTCCTGTCCATCCACACGTGCCTAGGAATGTATTTGTCTTGCCACAATAACGCTGCCCTGCATTGTTATTTCCAATGTTAGAATAAGTTGATCAAAACCTCTGAATTTGCATTATTGCTAAGAGAAGTGCCTTTTAAATTTTTGTTGAATCGACTCAAGTTTATAACAAAGTTTTCAATCCTTTAGTATTGAATACAACTTTAGTATCGATAGATAGTGAGTTTATCAAACAACTTTTTATATTTCCTAAACGGTAAGTATATGGGAACAATTCATCAAAAGAAATGTTGTTATTCATATTTTAGCAATTTCATTATCAATTAATGGTCAAAACATAAAATAAAAATATTTTTTTTTGTAACAGGTAGTACTAAAAATACCGTTTAACAAAATCTGTAAGAAGTGTAGATGAAATCAGATGTATTAACCTTGAGTAGGAATAGTGATTGTATTGAGAAGAATTATGGCACAAACCAAAAACAAGGAAAGAAATGAAGATTTGACGATTTTGGTTCTGCTACAATCTAATGGTTGCTAAAACTTTACAATAAAAAATAATAAAAATTATAGAATTGCAGTGTACGTAGTGATGAAAGTAGTCCAAAATATATAGGAGTACTTAATGGGACTAATTTGGAAATTTCAATAACCACATTAAAGAGCCATTATATTCTGATTAATTTGGCAGTAGGGGATTTGTATTATTCATTTTACAAAAAAAAATTGTATTTGTTAAGATCATGTTCAATGCATATACGTTTAATTCTAACAGAAGAGAAGTAATTCTGATGACAATATATAAAGAAATAATTAACCGATACAGCTATTAGTTATACTGGAAATTTGGTTCGAATAATCTAAAAAATATTCACATTATATTTTAGAAAAATATTGTCATATAAGGGTGATATGCATGTGGACATTCCAGGTTCATAAATTTATCATAATTATTCACATTATATTTAAAAGAAATTTTTTAATTTTACCAAGGGGCTAAGTCTTGCGATAATTATCTAATATTTACAGGTGAACATTCCAGATTCGAACCTTGGTAGAGGTAAGGGGTAAAATAATTGATTTGAATTTTGTCCACCCCTTGTCTTTTAGAAGAAAAAAAGGGTCATATGCATTATTTTTTCATATATATGAAAATATTCTTTATGTATATGTTCTTTATATACATTCACCACATTAATTTGTTCCATGTTCACATTTATTAACTTATCAAAAAAAGAATGTTCACATTTACTAAAATGGAAATAACATTTTCCTTTTACCTTGCATTGAGGTGTTATTAGTCATATATTTGGTGTGTAAATTAGAAGATCACAACCTCTAATTCTGTAACTATAGAAGATCACAACCTCTAATTCTGTAACTATCTTGTTATCCTTTTTATTATATATTTCTAAACTAAATTATAAAAACGACTAAATTTTAGTTTAATTTTTTTTACAATCACTAAATTCAATAATCATATCAAGAAACAAAATACATACACTAAACAATAATCCTCTCTTACGGTAACTCTATTTTACATTATTACCTAGGAGTTTCAACTTCATGAAAGTCAAGTGTTGAACCAAGAATATATATGATAAAATTAAAAAATTTCTCTACGCAAACAAAAACAATTTGTAAATTATTTAGTAATATGTGTGGTAGTGTTGTTACCTACAATCAAATTAAAAATTAAACTTGGTGGGCTAAAAATGTAGTTAGCAGTAAGAGTTAAATCCACAAGGAGTTAATTATTGACCTAAACGCAATTTAGAATTTTTTTTTTTATAGTTGTTGTCCATAAAATTTGGACCCAGAATTTAACGTTTAAGTATTAACTTACTTAATAGCTAAACTACCTATCATAGATAATGTAACATAGAAATTCACGATAATATTGCTTAAGGGGCAATGACAATTAAATTGAAAATGTTGAAACATCAAAGTCGAATGTGTCTCATTGAATATTGCAAAACAAAGAAGGGGAAAGTAATTTAGCATCCCTGAATTATTAAGCCCCTCATTTTTTAAAAACCTCTTATTAGGTCTCTTTTTGCACACATCAGTCCAAAACAGATATTTAATACCTATTTTTGGTATCTGTTTCTTTCAGTTTACATATAAATGTTCTGTGTAGAACCTGTGATATCAAGATTAGGTGTTAAACATCTATTATAGACAAACATTGTATACAAACATAGACTTAATAGGAAATTTTTTAAAATTAAAAAATTTAATAAGAGATTACGATATAGTTAAGGCATCGTAAAATAATTGCCCCAACAAAGAAAGCAGAAGGTCAACGTCTTTGTCCCTCATAATCATTCCATCATTAAAGTTAGTGATTTCACAGAGTTTTGGTACTCTTTTAAGTCAAAAATGTGTAACACAAAATGAGATAGGGAAGTGGTATTAATAAAGCTAGGGAAAGAATTAGATGAGGTGAGACTACGTCATGCCTTCTAGAACAAATGATTCATCCAAGTAGGCTTTACTTCGTAGTTACATGGCTTAACACTTTGGGGCATTTACATAAATACTAATAACAAAAATTGATATTAGTGGTTTACTAAGTCAATTTTTAATATTTTGGTAGATTTTTGAAATTCGACATGTGTAAAAAAAAATTTAAATTGTATTTTCACAGACTTGTCTGAAACTTGCTTAAGTTTTATCCAAAGTCTGTTTATATTTCAGACTTTTTTAAAACTTCTTTAGAATTTATTTATACGTTGTTGATATATTATTTATATGTTATCTATATATTATATATAAGTTGTTTATATGTTATATATATGTTATTTATATGTATTATATATATTTATATGTTATATATATATTATATATACAAGTTACAAACATAGCATAAACAAGTTATAGAACTAATACTTGTATGTTCTGCATCTTTGTAAAAAATATAAAAGTTACAAATATAGAATAAACAAGTTATAAACATAGTATAAACAAGTTGTAACACTAATATTTGTATGTTCTGTATCTCTGTAAAATATATATAAATTAGAAATATAACATAAATAAATTATAAACATAATATATATATAAGTTACAAACAAGTTATAAAACTAATACTTTTATGTTCTGCATCTCTGTAAAAGATATACATTTTACAAACATAGCATAGACAACACTTTAATTTTTGAAAAATAGAACAACACCATCAAAATATCAACAACATTCCAACAATATATAAACAAGAGTTGGTAAATTTGAAAATATGCATTTGTGAATTTGAAAAAATTGAAAATCGAATATGTAATATGCAAAAGTGTGTAGTACAAAATAAATATTATAAAGTATTGTAGATGTATTGTGTAAAAACTACTAATATTTTTATACCAAGTTTGAGCTTGATCAGATTGACTTAATCTTAATTGAGCTTGATATAACTTTAGTGGGTTCAATGAGTTCTTAGCCAATTTACATTACAACTATTTATTTCTTGGAGAATGCTAGAGATACTTTCTTTTGTGCACTCATTTGTGCACTTCCAATGCAAATTTGACATTTGTTATTAATGATGTTAAAATGTTAATTAATATTAACATTTTTTATGTGTCAAATTTGTATCGAAGAGTGTACAAGAAAATGCACTAAAGAAAGTGTTCCTAGAATTTCATTTATTTCTTTACCACTATAGATGGTAGTGTAGTAGTAAGGATTATAGAGCCTTGATGTGTGGTTTCGCTTCGATTCTTGTAAGGAATGTTCTTAGGGGTTTTATACCCCCTTATAAGGCAAGCCCAAGGCACTACTGCTTTGGCTCCTTCCCCCTAGTTTTAGTGGTGCTATGTTGACAAGACTTTTAGGTATAGCTCTTCGAACATTTTGCAATGAAAAAAAGCTCGTATGATCACGTTCAGCGGTGATATGCTACTACTAGTCTCCTTCATTTTTTTTTCCGTTCAAAAACTATTTATTTATTTTTTATATTATTATTATTGTTGTTGTTATTAACTAAACATTCAACCATCTATGTACTTTGTGCTCTACTAACTTTACTTTCGAGCATCTTGATTAAAACAGAAAAAAAAAAACTAAACTTCGAGGCAAGTTCTGTAAAATAATTTTGAAACCTCTTTTGATCCCTTATCTCATGGGACAAGCGTAAGGAGGTTTGAGCTCTAAATTATGTTTTAAGGAGATTTGACCATTGATTCGGGGTTAAACTTTGCTTTCACTTTAATTAAGGTCATACAATTTTCTTTTTCCAACTATAGTAAACCATTTGTTATCAATGTTCGACATGTTATTTGTGTTGGCATGGCGGTAGTAGAGAAACTTTTTTTTTTTGGAAAAAAAGAAGAAATAGTGGTGAATCGCCAAAACTTTTATTATTGAATGACCAATACAATGCAAAACATGGCTAACCACAAAATTTGGCCATTTTGATGATCATAATAATCTTTCACTAATTATTATTACAAACAACTAGACAAGTGCAACTTCTGTTCTTTCCAGCTGGTTCACAAGTGCAACCTTTAGGCATGGCCGATGCTCCATATTTACCCATAAAGTCATAGAAACAATTATCAAGCACTCCTCTACTTCCACATTTGCCTGGGGATGCCTCTTTCTTACACCACACTGGTTCTTTGCCTGCATTGTGATTTTCATTATTAGATGAAAAAAATGTTATTCATTTTCAAGTCTTTGGTATCGAACACGACTTCAGTATCATTTAACTACATACTATCGATCAATTCTTTTGAATTTGATAAATGTTATAGTTAATACCATATGGGTACAAGACATAACTTACAATATAAGAGCATACAGAATATACGGAGACAATAAAGATGTATTTTCAAAAATTTTAATGTTCAATTCATCTCTCTTCACTATTTGTTCAACTTGATCACTAATTACACTGCTTGCACCCTATTAAATAAGGTGAACATATGATTGGTGGAGATGAATTAGCTAGGATTGGGAATGATCCCGTCAATAACTGATCTTATGGTACAATTTAACGAAAATTACAAGAGAATAGTTACAATATGATATTTAAGGTATCGAACATATCAGAAAAAGGAAATATCTACTGTTACCTCAATTGTTAGTTAAAATAAAAGTAATTAATTTTTATGACAGATATTGTATAAGTATAAAGGTTATAATTTTTACAGCAAATCAAAGTAGATATGTATACAAACCTTGAGTAGAAATAGTGAATGTAAGAATTATGGCGCAAACAAAAAGCAAGAAAAGAGCCGAAGACTTCATCATTTTTTTCTCTGCAAAAATCTAATGGGCTTCTAAACTTGAAAAGATATGGCATTGAAATTAGATTGCAGTGATTAGATGTGATATATGGTATTCATGAATTTAATTCAGAATATATAGGAGAAGTGGGTGCAACGGAAAATTCTTGCCTACACTTAGTGTATGTTTTACACATTCATCAAACCAATTAATAATTATCATTTGTATAAGTGAGAGGGGTCATGCATTAATATATTGATTTTAATTGATTTGGTGCACGTGTGAGGACATGCATCAAGTGTAGACAAGAATTTACCGTGACAATTTTAGCAATATCAATGTCCACATTAATAGCCATTGTGATTAATTTGGCAGTAGTGGAATTCATTTTACGCTAATCTTTTGCTTTGTTTGTTAATATCATGTTTAATGCATACATTTAATGCTGACAAAGAGGAATAATTATGGATTGTTCTGGCTTAGTGACAATATAAACGTCTAAACATAGTACTTTTTTATTTTTAGCTGGCATTTTTATTGAAAATAAAGAGCATCGTTAATTATATAGAGTGAAGATAAATGCCCTTCAATGCTATTTGTTATTCTATTCTTTTTTTATTAAAATTCATAAAATATCATTAGAGAGATTAATAATTTTATTTTTTTAAAATTTTGAACCTGCACTGTGTAAGATGTTTATGAGCATGAATTCGCAGAGCTTTAAATATGCTGATTTTCTGCTTGTTTCATTTTTGCTCAACTTTTTTTTAGAACACTCATTTTTGCTCAACTTGACTATATTTGGACTGTCCATAAATTACTGGCATATTTCATAATGTCTAAAAATTTAAAGAAAAGTGCATATTTTTTTAATCTATTACGATTTGTGATAAAAATTCTAAAACAACAAAAGTATCCATAAAAATTATTAATAAAAGTGAGTGGTTAGAAAATACATGGAGAAAAGTAAAATTCGTTAATAACATATTACATAAAGAGTCATTTTGGACTCTCAAAATATAGACAATCAAACCCATTCTTTATCTTATTTTTTGAGATATAGAGTGGGTTGTAGATGATATTTAAAAAATTATTTTTTATTATAAGAATATATGTAATTTAAAAAGAGCATTGAAAATGCTAAGAAAATGGTTAATCAATAGTCTTATAATCTAGTCATACAACAGACGTCCCTGATACTAAAGACTAAAGAGTCCAAAGCAAGGATAATTCATATATCAATCATAATACATATGCATAAATATTAATAAAATTCTCTCTCCAAAAAAATTATAATTCTAAATAAAATATATAATGCATATATCTTCAACAAGGAAAAACTAATTTAGAAATTTAGAATGAGATAACTTTGAGTTGTTTAAGAAAAAAAAAAAAGACTAACCAACCAATAAATTAAGTCAATTAGTTAAGTAAGGTTTATGTATACATGATTGCACCTTATTAATGCTCTATTTAAACAACAAAAAAAGTCTCCATTCTCATTTGACATCTCTTTGAAAAAGTTAAAAGATGATACTCCGTCCGTCTTATTAAGATATGCTATTTTTTTTTATTTGTCTCATTATATAGTCTTATTTTTTTAATATTAATAAGTATATCTCATTTTACTATATTATTTTTGCTTAAATATATAATAAATTGTATTATTAATTATTCATTGGATAATTGTAAGGATATTTTAAAAATCTCTAATAAAAATAATAACTCAAACCAATTTTCTTAATTGGTGTGAGAAAAATATTGTGGTCTATTTTTTTGGGACGGGGGAGTATTTGAAGTAGAAAGTTTATCAAATACATATTCAAAACTGCAAAATTAACTTAAGATCCCAGTTTCAACATTTTAAGTCTTAATTTATTTATTTTTATTTTTGAACTGTTTTTTTTATTTTAATGTCAGTTAAGTCCCAAACATTTGCTGTTGAGATAATCTTGAAAGAATGTTGTTTCGACCGAATTTCTTAATAGTTTTTGGCGTTTGTTCAAAATCTTTAAATTAAGGAGAAATTCTAACAAAAATTTAATAGCCAGCAACTATTAAACTTGACTTTGTTGTATAATGAAGGTGTGCTGCTAGAAACCCAATTGCAATTGTAATGGGGCAATTAACCCTCAAAATCCACCGTATTCTTTTTCTTTCATTTCGCTTTTGTCCCAATTTTCTAACAGTCACACCCGCCATTTTGAACCGAGTCCAGCCTACTTGATTTGGAAAAGAATGATACCATTTTAATCGTTGGACTAACCTAACTGGGTTGATGATTATGTGGGTGGAATTCATTAAAAAAATCTAGATATGTCAGATTCATAATAGATAGTGTTTCTGCCATAATTTTGTAATTATTACAAAAGAAATAAAATCATGCAAGAAGGAAATATTGGAGCAAATTATGGAGGTGATAAAATCAAAACCAAAAAATAAAATGCATTGCAAAAGAAATGGAAATCACAGCAAAGATGGAAGGTTTGGTTTCCAAGAGAAATCCTACGACTGCAAATAAATCAAGAAAGTAAAGAACAACAGGAAGGGTGGCAAAATTGTAATATTTCCTTGGGACCAAATTTAATCTCTGCAAGTAAACAATACGCAGTAAAGGAAATGGTGCCTAGGGTGGCAAATTTGTAAATATTTATTTGGGGAACAAGATTAATTATAGAAGGCAAGTTGACACCAAATCAGGGACGAGAATGAAAGTCCAAAAGAGATTGCCAAAAAGGAAACTTCCAACAATCAAGAAATTAATTTTATGACTTTGGTGGAACATAAATGGAAATTCTTGGCTGTCAAAAATAATCTAGCAGTATAAAAAGAGCACATTACATTGACAAAGGGATCTCTCTCTCCAACACAACAAAAACAAAACTACATCCTAAGGGGTTAATCTATCTTTTATTCTTTAACCTTAATTTTCTATTATATTTTTTCTTAAGTTTTTGTACTCAACTTTTAATTTCAATAAAGCTCTCAATTTCTCATTTAATCATTGTGTTCTTACTATTGTTGCTAAAGACCCAAGAGACCTAAAGCGACGAGTTCGTCCCTTTACTCGTTCTCAATCGTTTGAAAAGAGTCAAGATATTTTATTCTCATTTCGGTTTAGGAATACCATAATTCCTTGACACGCTCACACAATCCATAAATTTCACCAAAGGACAGCATTGTTTTCTCGAGTTCTAATAAAAAAATGGGGAATAGGTAGCTTCAATCCAAAATAAAATGTGGAAAACTAGTTTTAATAAAATAGCGGTAACTTGCCATAAATATTGGTTTTATTTATGTCTGAATAATACAAAGCAAACACATGGTTGAGCACCAGTTTGGCCATTTTTGCTGAATACAATCTTGCACTAAGACCAACTCCAACTGAGAAGAAATTTGTTGTTTAACGCAAAAATTGTGCAAATTTTGCCTCTCCAACCTGGCTGCATTTTTGTGTCGGTTTTTGTGTTTTGCTATAGTGTCACGCTACATGTAGCAACACAATTTTTTAAAATTTTTTTTATCTTATTCTTATTTTGTTAAACCAAATAATTAGTTTTTTTAGCAAATAATTAAGAAAGAATTAAGTTTGTATTTAGTTTAAGAAAAATAATAGTAGAAAATGTGATTTAGAAAGAATATTGAGAGAATATATGTAATATCTCGCCCATTTAATTGGTGTTTGATGGTGGTTAGGTTTGTTTTTGATTTTTGATTCGATTTTAGAACAAATGATTTGGTATTTTGGGTGAAGAATGTCACTAAATTTAAGTTGGTTTTCGAACCATTGATCTCATTTGATGTATGTTCCATCGATTGAGGAGTTTTAGGGCGAGAAAAGTCGCGTTTTTTAGTCACATATGCAAGGACACGATCAATCTCTCTAATCGTGTCTTAGAGTGCCTTGAACCGTGTAACAAACGGCCAAAGACACAGACAAAACGCGTGTCCGTATCTTTTCCAAGCTCGTTCGTGTCCTTCACTTCTGGTCGTGTCTTGTGTTTCTTTGTTAACTGGCATGACATGGTCATAAACACGGAAGTGTCTCAGACCGTGTCTTGCAAAAATAACACGGATCCACTCGAAACGCCACCGTTTTGCTTTGCTTCGTCTTTAAAAACCCTAACCCGACTCCCATTCGGTTTCATTCACTCTCTAACCCCTCAAGTCACACCAAACCTCTCAAACTTCCTCTCTTTTGCTCCTTTTTGTTGGATTTCGGATTTTTGAAGTAAGACTCACTTTCCCTCTTGATTTCCTTGTCATTATTCATTAGTTTTTGGGTTGTTCTTGAAAGAATAAGAAATGGGTTTGAATGGGTGTTGAATGTCCAAAAATTTGAGGATGTTTGAATAAAATTGGGTAGGTTTTCTATATGTCTATGTTGCTAGGGCTAGAATACACAAGAAAAAATGAGTTTTATGGAGATTTGATGGAGTTTCATTGGAGGGTAGAGTTTGTGACGGGTTTGAAGAAAAAGTGAGGATTTGTGTTGTTTGATGCTAAGAAATGTTTGATTTATGCACTAGAGAGTGTTAGGAAGTGAATGACATGCTCGGGAATGGTTGGGATCGAGTGGAACGGATGTAAGGACTATTCTCATAATTTTCCATTTTGAGGACTAAATGCGTAATTTGATATTTAGGGGTTAGTATCTAATTTTACATATTTTTGAGGATTAATCTAGATATTTTTGGGGACTTTGAGGCCTTAATAATAATTTTGGAGTTTTTAGATTAGTTTATGATTTGAGAATATTTTGGGGACTAGCTGATAATTTTCCAAAGTCACGGGAACTAAAGTGTAATTTTACACTGAGGTCGGGATTTCGATTAAAATATTATATTATGGTTTGAAATAGGTTTTGGGCGTTGTTTGAGTGTTTGAATCTGTATATGCATGTGTCCGCATTTCGGTACCACCACAGTACCAGTATCACATGTTGCTTTGTTTCTGATATACTTTGTTTCAGCTTCTTGTTCGTGTTAGCGAGATCAACAGCTAGATAGTGGTGCCTGAATGCTATAGTTTGGACATCCAGGTGAATGGATGACAACTCCAGGCATATAGACTGTGTCTTGAGACTGTATATGTTTTGGATGTGTTGGACTTATATTCTGAAATTAGACTAATCCCAGGATTGACTAAATTAATAATTTGATTACATGATTTAATAATCAATATTTGTTTCTAAAAAAATTGATATATATATAATATATCTTCTCTCTATTTTTTATTCTGACTTGCACTATCTGTTTATGTATATAATATTATTACGGTTTTTGCTTTTGGATATGAGACGCTTATGCTACGAGGTACGTAACCTTTGGTATAACAATGCAATGAGAAATCTCAGCTACTAGGGATGCCAATAGCCATGTGTTCTGATCCAACACATGACTTTCTTTTTATTAGTGGCGAAGTCCAAGTTGATTATACATTTGGGGTCGTGGCAGAGACCATACCTGTGATATTGATATCTTTGTTTTTGGTTTCATATCGTTGTTACTATAACTCTATTTTTGAATTATGACGATTGAGACAACGTTTTCGTGCATGTTGTTTGCTTGATTGCAAAAGTTTTTGAAATGATTTTGGAAAGCTATTATATATATAGTGTGTATATATTTATATGTGTGTGTGTGTGTGTATCCCTTTATACATGTATGTGGTATTTTTCAAACTGTTTTAAAAAAATCTTTGTGAGACATGTATGAAACAATTTGGAGTGTTGTCTATCACTAGATTCTTACCCCATTTCCTTTTCTTGTTTATTTTATCCCTATTTTCAGGTTGACTTTTGGCTTGACAACCGTTTGGCATCTTCAGCTCAGTGAAGCGTCTGTATTATTGGTTAGTGGCGACCTTTTAGTCAGACTTTTCTTTTATTTTAGAGCTCTGCACCAGGGTGTTGTGGGGTTAATGGGATTTTCCATTTTGTCTTTTTATTACTCTGACTTACGATGCACTTACTTTTTATTTGATCACTTATATTATATTTTTTGCCATCCTTATATATATTTCTATATACTTTTATGTGTTTTGAATATCAAATGTTTTGATTAATGATTTGGTATATGTATGAAATTGGGTAATGTTTCTAAATCTCCGAGACTTGTGAAAGATGGGTCGGGCTTCCATAGACAGTCTGCCTTGTACGTCGGTCATGATCCGAAAACGGATCGTGACAATATTCCTTTTTAGAGTTAGAAATAGAGTTGTGTGTTCGAGATGTTTTTACTATAGCTGTTGCATTTTTATAAAAAGTTGTTATAAAATGGAGTTTTGGATTGGGGATGACCTAACTAACACTACAATTAATTAGACAAGTGCAAATTCTAACATTTCCATCTTGTTTACAAGTGCAATCTTTAGGCAAAGCTGCTAGTCCATATATACTCACAAATTCATAGTCACAATTATCAAATAATTGTTTACTTTCACACTTTCTTGAGAAAGGCTATGTCCTTCTACACCACTTCACTTATTGTCCTTTCATTATTAGATGAAAAGAAATATATATTATTACTCTTTTTCAACTCTTTAGTAGCGAAAATGACTTCAATATTATTTAATTACAAATTATCGTTCAACTCTTTTTGAATTTGCTAAATGTAAATATCATGAGTAAAAGGTCATATCATGTATTCAAACCTTATGGACAATAACCATCAGAAAAAATATCGTGAGTATAATTTAACGAAAATTACAAGAGACTAGTTGAGTAGTATTTTAGGTATCGAGCATATATCCCATGAGTTTATAGCTCATTGGCACTGGAGTTATGTCCAGTGCCAAAGAATCGAGAGGTCGATTCCTTTAACACATTTTAATGGCTAGTACTACAATGAGGACTCCTAAAAAGAGTCCTTATTGAGAATTCAAGTTACTTAATTTCAGTCTCAGTTTCTTAATTTTAGGAGGTGATTACTTAATTGTAACTCTTAAATTTACTTAATTTTGGATGTTGTTACTTAATTTGGTCACTGATTACTTAATTTTAATCGGTTACTTAATTTTGTAGTAAAGTAATCATGATTCTTACTTAATTATTATTAGAGTTACTTAATTTGAGTCTCGGTTATTTAATTTACTAAAAGAGTCATTATTGTAGTACCACCCCCTTTTAACACCTTCAGTAATCTACAGTGTTCGGTGTTTTCAAACTTCTAAATTCTGATAGCTTTGCAATAATCAATGCATGAAAATTTTTCTTTCTTAACTCAAGATTTTTAATTCTGAGATTGGAAGGCTTGCTTGTTCATCTTCAACGATCTTGCATTTTTGGGTTTGAATCTAGATTTCTTGATGAATCCATTTCTTTTTTAGTTGTTTTTCATTTTTGGGTTTCAAGTATTGCACATTTCTTGTGTTTTTGTCTACAAGAATTGAACTAATGAGAGTGATTTTCTGGGTTTGAAGTGTTTTTTCTGTGCTTGTTGCTAATGTTGAATTGTTAATGTTACACAAATATCTTGGAGTTGTTTGATTCTGGGGTATTTTTATCTTTAAAATTTCATTTAAAGTTAACAGAGCGACACATCAACAACTTATTAACAGATCAATAACGGACCACTAACGGAAGGATTTAAGTGTAACCCAGTTTTTGACCTCAAGGATGTGTATGCAACGTGTTAAAAATATGATGACTGACCTACTAATTATGGTATACTTCACGGACCAGAAATTATTTTCCCTTCATTTTATGTTAATTTTTTTTGTTTTTGTTAAAATCTTTTTCAATGCATGCATTTAATGCTAACATAGAAGAGGAGTAATTATGGATTTTTCTGGCTTTGGGACAATATAAGGAAATGCTTAACCTACAAGCTTATAATCTAGTGACACTCAAGATATTTTCTTCGATATCTAGTGAAAACAATGCAAAAAAAATGATTGACCAATAGACTTATAGTCTTTATGTCCTGAGACAGTATAGTTGAGTTTTAATAGGTTGGTCCTTTTTTTTAAAAAAAGAAAGAAAGAATGCTAATAATCTTGGAGCAATCTCCAATAGTAGAACATAACGTTTGTTTTACAGAGAAATCAGTAATTAAATAATTAAGATTCCATTTATATGAGTATGCAAGTTAAAAAATTGTCATATTTGGTTGATATGTATTTACCATATATATGAAAATTTTCTTCCAAGTTCCATATATAAATTCAATGCATTTGTCAGCATTCGATTTTACATTTATTCAAATGAAAATACTTTCTCTGTCCCATAATAATAGACACACTTTATATTTTGGGTACCTTTACAATATAGGCATACTTTCTTTTTCTATTGCATTTATTAGCAAAATTACAAGATTGTTCTTATTTAATCTCCTTTTCAACTAATTTATTAATTACCAACACATTTATTTAAAAGACATAAATGAAAAAACTTATAAACTTAAATGAGTTTGACTAATAAAAATATCATTTCTTAATTTCCATGAAAAAACAACTAATGCCTATTATTATAGGTCAGAGGGAGTAATATTTTTATTTTTGACTACATTGATGATGTTATGTAGTCATATCTTGGGTGTAAACTAGAACATTGCTAATTCTAATTTTTTTTATTGTTTTTTTATTGTTTCTAAGGTAAACTAAAAAATTTAGATTTTAATCTATAATTTTGTAGTCATTAAATTTAATAATCAAAGTAAAAATGAATTAAAATTCAGCTACCATTTATACTACTGTTTACCCATTATCTCTCCTCCACTAATTCTCAAAAGTTAAATATGTTTACAAGTAATGACCTTCTAAATTCAACTATATATTTCTTTTTCTGTTTTTGATGACAGTTGTCCAGTTGAGTTGTGAAATTTGGTACTTCATTTTCTCGTTTGTTTCTCCACTAATTATTCACATTTTCTGTCAAGTTTTTAGGATTAACTTCAACACAGTACCCGAAGTATTATGGTATTTCTGATTTAGTCCTAAACTTTACTATATTTGCTCTTTAATTGATTATTTTATGCAATCAGTCATTGATTAATTGCTATTCTACGTTGCCTCAATCGTTATCTTTTCAGTTATTTGGTGACATGTAATTTCCAATTCATGAATATTTGAAGAGCAAAGTAGTTTGGTTTAGTAGTAATCAAATTCTCCTTAGGACCCTGACGTCTTGAGTTCAAAACTCACCTTAGGTGGAAAAGGGATTTTTGAATTATTGGATAACCTTCATCATACTTGTGTCATGATTAAGAGATAATCGTGGTATAATTAACTAATCTTATTTGTATTCAAAATTGAGTGTTTATATATTTATTAATTAAATAGATCATATAATATATAAATGCACATCTTTTGTAATACACTATATGGTTGATATATACAATATATTGAACGCTTTTTAAGAGAGTTTTTATGCTAAATGCTATTAAATACGTAATATGCTAAATATTAGTGATCGGATAAATAATTACAAACCGTAAATTGTATAAGGTTAAAATCAAACTAAATAAAAATCAGAGAGAAAACAACTGAGGCCAACCATTGTTGTTAGTTTAGACTTAAAAAAATGAGGATGTCAATGAATAAAAATCTTGGAAGTTATGTACACATCACGCAAAAACACATGTCAAACCCAAACTCCATGATTAATGAATAATTTTTCTTCAAGAAATCAATCAAAAACTATTCTAATTAACTTAGAGCACATAAGGAACCAAAACTAATCATTGATCACATGGATGATAATATGTAATAATCTGATCAAGTCGAAGCAAGCTTTGAAGAGTTATCAACGTTAATAGCTTCATGGTGGGTCTGTGCAGCCATGGCAAGCTCGAACTGCCATAGAGAAATTGAAGGAAATGAAATGATTTCAGGAACTTTGAGGCTTTCCCAACCCTTGATAGGGTTAGTGGTGGTGGAACCATCCAATCCTATGTGTGTTACATGCTTCACGTCTGTTGGATATCCTATCTCCATCTCTCTCCATTTCTTCTTCTTCTTATTCCTCTTTGTAAACTGAAAACAATGTCAAGAAACATTAATTTAATTCATAGTATTGTAATTATAATGCAATAATATATCTAATTCAGATTCGAATCGGATACATAGAACCCTTATACATATACAAACTTTTTCATACCTAAAACAACCTTTGGTTAAAAGAGAAAAAGTTCCTACATAATAACAAAAAAAATTATATGGTAGTAAAAATAGGTGTATTTGATTAAATTACCGATCATTCTCGATAAGATAAAGTCAACGGTCAAGAAACAAAGAAGATTAATGTTAAAGCAAAGCTAAAAACAGGGATATATATCCTTAGAAAGCTGAATTCTACAAGACTAGTAAATGAAAATCTATATATAGTATTTCAGTTTTTTTTTCCTTTTTGGTAAGATGATGAATTATCGTTAACCTTAAACATGATCAAATAAAGAGAACATAAATGGAATATAATGTCCTTTTAATTAATTTAACCACTAAGTCAAGTAACTTAATTGTGCTTCAATTGACACAAAAAAAGGATCATTTTCTTATAAACATAAAAAAAAAATGAGAGTAAACAAATTATAAATATATATGTGAGTAAAAGAAATATATATGGAAAGAATTACATGCATCAATATATTCGGTTCTTACCAAACACTTGAGATAGACTTCTAACTCTTCTAATTAAGTTGTGCATGCAACTCGATATGTTATGCTTCGGAACTGCCAATAAACCATTTTCACTTCTCATTTTCTGTTTAGAACTAATAGAGCTTTCTTCCCTTAATTTTGCCAATACAAAAACCCCAAATTAGAATCACTAAATCATGCTAACGAATGATATTCTAATCTTCCAATATTCCATCCATAAAACGAATGCATTAACAAATGTATATAATTTTAGTTATACCATATTATAGTATTTTTTTATAAGTTTGGTACAAGAATTTAACTCTCAACCCTTTAGTATTAGAGTTGGCTTCATATAGATGTATTGTCAAAAAAAAATGGCCAATTTATAGACCCAAATATTGATCAAAAAAACGAAAAGAAAAATATACATACTTGCTACATGAAGTTTTGATTCTGATTTTGGCTTATTGTGTTGGCTAGTGGCAACAACATCGATACGAGAAGCACATCCTCCTGAGAATGGAAGAACTACAAATCTCTCCATAACAGCTTTCATGTTTCCTCAACAATGCCTAAAAAAAACAAAACTAGATTCTTTATAAAATGAAGATCAGAGCTCAAAGAAGAAATGGATTCTTTTGTTTATATAGGTCAAAGACATATGTGGAAACAATTCAGATCAAAACATGGCATGTTATACTGGTTTTTGCAATGTTCAATGTGTTGGCTTTGTTGACAAGATAGAATGATTTCTATGTAGAAGAAATGAGAATAAGATCCACCCAACCAACTTTGGTATGTTTTCTTTTATGTGTTTGTGCATGTGTAAGAAGGAGACATGGAAAGAGTTATATTAATCATGGGGAGTGGGTAGGGTTGGGGGTGGTTAGTTGGTTAAACTGAACAGTTCAACCTAATTTATTTTGATGATTTGGAGGATTAGAATGTGTGTAGTAGCCAGAAATAAAGTATTTTAATCAAAACTTATCATGATTTAGTTTTTGATTATGATAATCCATGGTGGGGTTTTATCTCTCTTGCATACTAAGCCAAAACAATACTGTTATTTTCCTACCTTATTATTCATTCACTTTGTTCCCTTTTTGTTGATATTTCTTGATCTCAACTCCTCTTCTTTGACATAAACCAATTGTACTTTTTAAGTAAATAGAGTGAATCATAAGAAACATTCTTGATGCTTCAAATTGCTATAAACCAAGAATGGGCTCTATGTATATGCCTTGTGATTTCCTAAAAGGGAGATTGTGACACTTTCAAGTCTAGCTGTATTATATAGCTAATATATGCCAATGTATGATAAGAAAAGGAAAGTGCATTTTATAACCATTTCGGTATTCTTTTCTATAATTTTCCCAGTAATAGTATTTTTTTTACTAATAAAATCAAATTATTGGCTTTTTTAGGCTGCAGATTATAGTTTATATTACCAAAATATAAGGTTATTGATTTGAATTAGTTATTTAAAATTAGTACTATTTAGTATTCTTGTTCTCAAATGCAAAATGTTTGTGGCATTGGTAGTGGTAGCTCACGACTACTGATTTTCAATGCTAAAATTTATATATTTAAGGACAAAATCAATATAGAAATTGGTAGTGGCCGATCATACCTAACTATTAGCAAAGATTTATATCTCAGCCACATTTAAATTGCAGCTCTCCACTACATATCCTGCATGTCCAAAGGGGGACTTTATTAGTTGAGAAAAAAAAAAGGAAAAAGAAAAGCTCACCCTTTAGACTAAAGGAGAGCAAGTAGTCGGATTAATTGGGTTGGGGGATTTTCCAAATAGAACCGACTTGGTCAGATTTCAAGAGAGAGGAAATTGAAGTCGACCAATTTTATAGGTGGTTCGATTTGGTCGGTTAATCGCTAAAAGCATGTTGATTTGGTCAATTTTAGCTGTTTACGGGTTATTACTTTTTTTTACTAATATATATTTATGTACACCTGTGTACATTAATAAATTAGCTTAATATAAAAAAAAAGTAAATATGTTTTACACTAGTGTACACTAATAAATTAATTTAATAAAAAAATATTTTATATACTTGTGTATATCAGTGTATGTCAATGTATATTTGTGTGTACTCCAATTGAAATTTATTAAATCAGTTTTTAAATAGACAAAAAATTGTCAATATTTTGTATACTTGTATATATTATTGAACATCATTGTACACCACTACACACTCCCAAAAAAATTTAGATTTTTTTTGAAATTGTTTTAAGAAGCCAATTTCTCAAAAAAAATAATTTCTCATGAGAATACTCAACTTATTGCAAATTTCACAAAAGAGGCATTTTTAATATGAGTTTTAGTTTTATTGGCATATTTTATATTAAAAACTAGTGAGATTTTTTAGAATTTACATCTTAATTGGATATATATGTGTGATTTTCTCAAAACCCTTGACAATCATTCTTTGAAATCACGCCCAGATGGGTGTAAGTCTGGGTGCCCAATGTGTGGAAGTTGCCTAGGCGGGTTAGGCTGGCATCCAATATAATATGTCAGACGAGTTATGGCTTGACACCAATGCGTTTTTAGTGAACGATATGAGGTATCAACCGCACTACTATCTGATGCATACAAGCTGACTCGCTTGCACTGCAGAACCACTCAATCTAGTTGCGACACATGGACCACGTATATAAATATGGGTAACATATAAACCACTTCATCTCAGCGAACCGAATACGTCCAATTAACCTAATATCTATGGTTCCATTCACTATGCAATATCCGATCATCCAAACTGCCTTAGGCATCAAAAGAGGACCTTCTCGTCAGAAAAAATAAAAATCAAAAGAGGATCTTAGGGCTCAATGTGGGACATTGAGCTCCACTGTTATCCACTCCCCATGATCTCTTCATGAGGAAGGCTTCATCTGACATACATTTCAGGTGGACCCCAGGACATGAGCCTCTTTTTATTGAGAATTTAATTTTTTTATTAATTATTATTTATTTTATTTTTTTATAAATACTTATTCCATTTTATAATTTTTCACACACAAATTTATATATTCAATTTTTCTCTCTCTTTTTTTTTATCAATTTCAATTACATACTCAATTTTTCTCTATTTCTCTTATCAATCTTAATTACTCTATTTCCCTGGATTTTGCAAATGGATCCTAACCATAATAAATTCTTTAATATTTTCGGACATTCATATTTATGTTTTGACTTACAAGTTTTATTTTTCGTATTTGTCATTCAACTAATTTATAGAAAATATAATTTCAAAAAAAATCACATAAATTATTCATCCGAATTAATTAAAATTATTAAAATTACAATCTAATTTAAATATAAGTATAAAAAAGTAGTTTTAAAATATTTGTTTATTGTGATTTTAGGGTATTAATAAATTAATTGAGGAGAGAAATAATTATTGGTCTCATATTTAAGTATAAAGATGAGTATAATTATTGTGAGTGAGAGTTTAATAAAAGAAAATATAATACAAAGCTGATGTGACATGACAATCATACACATAATGGGTATAATTATTGTAGTTGCTCTTAGGAGCATCTCGAAACCTCCCTACCCTATAGGTGCGTTCAAGGGCCTACCATCTCGAAAATTATTGTAGTTGCTCTTAGGAGCATCTTGAAAATATAATAATGTCTAATTTGAATTGGTTAGAATAGATAAAAAAAATTGGAAAAAAATGTAATATTAATCATTTCTTTAGTTCTAATAAAAGTTTTTAGTTTTTGGCTGGTGTCTATACCATTTTTTTCATTTAATTTTTACTAAATATTTTTTTTACATGAAAAAAGGGAGCGGAGACAATCAACGGTAGCAACTCCTGCTGGGAGTGACCATGCAGACAACTCCCCGCCGCATAATGTTTGAGAGAGTCATAACTTAACCTGGTAAGATGACCGACTTTCGTCACCGCAACACCTGTTCAAGGGACTAGACGACAAAGCAGGGCTATCCACCATGCTCTATTGCTTGACTAAGGCTCGAAGCTATATGACACGTTAAATCTCTCGTAGATAGCTCTCCCCAAAGCTCGAACCCTGGCCAAGGGAACATGCAACCAGTCCCACAACCGATGGGCTACATCCTGGGAGGTAATATTTACTAAATATTAAACCACGTTTTTTAAATGCGACTAATTTTTTTAGGAGAAATTACTATTTCGTCCCTCTGTTATAGCGTATTTTCCGTTTTCATTCCTAAGTTTTAAAAACCCTCATATTTCATTCATGCCGTTAAACGTCGTTTCTAAAAACTAAGGGGACACATGTAAAGACAATCATATCCCTGCCAATTCAGACATCTAACTTCCTCTCTTCTGAATCTGATTCTTTTTCTCATTTCCTCTCTCTCTTTGAGACTCTCTATTATCACTTCCCATTCCCTCTCTTCATCTCTCTTCTTTCTCTCCCTCCCTTACTAATTAAACGCCCACCAGCTTTCATTCCTTCTTTGACATTGTAGAGTTTGAAAGGAAGTTGGTGGAGTTTGAGAATATTGTCAAGTAATCACAGTGAATCGACAAAGTGGAGAGGAAAACGACAGAAAATTGATTAATTTCAATTGGTTTCGGATTTGGGTTTGGTCTCTCTTCAAGGCTTGGTTGTAGTTTCAGATCTGGATGAAAGAGTGAAAAGATGACTAAAAGAGTAAGGGACGGTGTGGGGCCATCTCTTTACACTCCAATAGCACGACAATGATGAGCTTTTCCCAGTTGTGCGACACGGCGGACGGAGAGGACGAGACGTAGCATCATTTTGAGGGAGGGATGAACAGAGGAAGCAGCGGTGCCGGCCTCACTACCAAAGATTGGGTCATATTAATTTGCTCTAACAAAACCTTTTTTTATTTTTGTTTGACTTGTGTTTCTGTCAAATGAAATTGAGGTTGACTGGAATGGAAATCATAATGGGTTGTTTAGATTTGAGTTCTTTTTAGTTATTAAGTTACAGAAGTGAAGTAGTATATATGGGTTTTGTTTGGGATTTGAAGTTGAATATAGAGATTAGATATAGCAGTAAATTTTGAGCTTGAAATATTAGGGAATAGAAATTGAGGTTATGTATTGACAGAGTTTCCAGTGTGTGGCTATGTTGTTGGTGATGGTGTGATTTTCGTTTCTTTAACATTCTTGAGACTTTCTTTTCAGATTTGTAATTTTGATCTTTGAATGAAAGAAGGTTGGTTTTGCTTTTGTGAAATGGTGTAAGAACTGTTGTGATGGTGGCAGTGATGGGGTTTATAAAATTTGTGGTTTCGGGTTTCAATGATGGGGTGATGGTTTGTTGCTTCAGGTTTCAGGGTTTTGATGGTGGCGGTGATGCTTTGTTGCTTCGGGTTTAAGGGTTTTAGTGGTGGCGTGTTGATGATGATGCGTTATGGCGAGCGGTTTCAGTGGTGGCTGATGATGGTGATGTTATTCTCTGTTTTGGGTTTTGATTTGTTTTATAAAGAGAGATGATGAACAATTTGGGAATGACTTGGTTTGTTGCTTCAGGTTTTGGGGTTTCGGTGATGGCCGGTGATAGCAAAAAAGGGTGAGGAGGGAGATGTTAACAAAGACGTTTTTGATTTTGGTTGAACATTTTGTTGTATTTTAATGGCAAATTTGAAAGACTATGAGAGAGGGAAAGAGAGGAAATGAGTAAGAAGGAGTGAGGGCAAAATCGTTGTTTTTGACATGTGGCATGTGTCCTACAAGTCATGTCAGCGATGTTGACGTATCCCGTTAATGTTTAAAAATGACACTTAATGAAAGGGATAAAATAAGAAGCTTTTTAAAATTGAAAAATAAAAATGGAAAATACGTTGTAAAACAGAGACAGAAATAGTAATTTTCCTTTTTTTTTTATTTCAACAACAAATCCAAAACTTCCACCCAAAAGCATCACTCCCTCCTAGATTCTCTCCCACCGCAACTTGACGCGCATTGCCAATGCCAACACCTCTCTCCTCTCATCTCTTCAACTAATTCACTTCACAACTCAAATTACTAACTGTAACAGAAAGGCAGAAATGTCCTCTTCACTTCTCCTCTCAACTCCATCAATCTCCACCTTCCAACATCGGTCCCATCTCCAAACACAAACCTCAGCTTTCGCAAACCTTAAACCCACCAAAAACCCATCGAACATTAAACTTTTTAAGGCTACCCATCTAGTTTTTCTCGCTGTTCGTACCCAATTTTCGAGCAAATTCACCACCCGGACTTCCATTAGAGATGACGCTGACACGAGTACTTCAGACTCTGTCTTTAGTGGGGAGGACTCTGCGGCTTTCGAATTAGGGAAGCAAAAGATTTCATCTTGGATATATTTTAGCTTAATTTTAGGTGTTGTGTTGTTTGTGCTTAATATGGTTTGGATTGATAACTCTACTGGGTTTGGCAAGGCCTATATCGACTCTGTTTCAACTCTTTCTGAGAGTCCTGAGGTTAGTTTTGAGATTCCATTTTTTGGGTTATTTGTTATCTTGGTGTTTGATGTTAGATAAGTTATCTTGGTCCTGAGTTTAGTTTTCGACTCTGTTTCATTGATATGGAACAACTTTCTTGAGATTGCACATAACTCCATGAGGCTTGTCATACAGTTACAGATCATCCATGAATGCTTGCTCAATGTGGGATACTTGGCATTTGCTTTGATAATATCAGTAATTACCCGTCATGCTTCCCGAAGTAGCATAATGGTAGTCTTTGTGTAGTTTGCATACAGTGGATGTTCTGAATGAAATGCTCGTAGTGCTTGTAATTTTTTTTTCGGGTATAGAACAAGAATTTGCTCAATTGTAGCGCGGGGATGAATGAGTAGGTATTGTGACTGTGAAATTAGTGAGGTTCGAAAATTTCATTCACCATTTATTTATGCTTTAATTTTAACTTTTCCTGTTCAAATGGTTCCCTGGAAGAATTACTGCCTAGCTTATTTTGAGAAAGTAGGAAAATGCATACTGTGCACGAATCTATAAAAGAAGATAAGTTTGTACAATTAACGTTCAGCTTACTTTGCATCCATAGCTGTTTACAACTTTACATTCAAGAAGCCATAATTGTGAAATGTTTGCACTTTCAGGTTGTAATGCTGCTCCTCACTATCATTTTTGCTACCGTTCACAGTGGCTTGGCCAGTCTTCGAGACCTTGGTGAAAAATTAATTGGCGAACGTGCATACCGTGTTTTATTTGCTGGGATTTCACTTCCCTTGGCTGTTAGTACTGTTGTAAGTTCCCAATCTTTTATTATGCTACCTTCAACCATTGTTGCTATTCAGTTCTCTATACTGTCTTCCTTTTCCTGTTACAATTTCTGGTCTATCTAAAGATAAAGAAGTTCATTAGATGACTTTTGAAGTGTTTTGTTTCAGGTGTACTTTATCAATCATAGATATGATGGGGTGCAATTATGGGACCTCCAAAGTGCTCCGGCAGTACATCAACTTGTTTGGCTCTCTAATTTCATCTCCTTCTTTTTTCTCTGTCCTTCAACGTTTAATCTATTAGAAGTAGCTGCTGTTGACAAACCTAAAATGCATCTTTGGGAAACTGGGATAATGAGAATCACCAGGCACCCACAGGTATTATATATCTTGTTG